>SJYC01019567.1:0-15689 GCA_006408675.1 Madoqua kirkii
CTAGAGGAACCTGGTGGGTTACAGTCCATGGAGTCGCAAAGAGTTGGACACAACTGAGCAACTAAGCATACCATATACATAGAAAATCTTTAAAAGACCACCAGAAAATGACTAGATCTTATCAAAGAATTTGGCAAAGTTGTGGGATACAAAATTAATACAAAGAAATCTCTTTTCATTCCTATATACCAATAATGAAAGATCTGAAAGAGAAATTAAGGAAAGAATTCCATTTACTATCACACCAAAAAGAATAAAATACCACAGAATAAGCCTGCCTAAAAAACATGTACTTAGAAAACTATAGGATACTGATGAAATAAATCAAAGACAACACAAACAAACGGAGAGACATACCATGTTCTTGGATTGGAAGAATCAATATTTTGAAAATGACAATACTATGCAAAGGAGTTTACAGATTCAGTGCAGTCTCTATCAAATTACTAATGGCATTTTTCACAGAATTAGAGCAAAAATGTTTACAATCTGTATGGAAACACAAAGACCCTGAATAGCCAAAGCAATCTTTTTCTGTGTGTGTGGCTGTGCTAGTGTTCATTGTTATGCTGGCTTTTCTCTAGTTGCAGTGCACAGGCTTCTCATTACAATGGCTTCTTTTGTTGTGGAGCATGGGTGCATAGGCTCTAGGGGGTGTGGTTTTCAGTAGTCCTGGAACATGGGCTCAGTAGTTGTTACTCCTGAGTTCTAGAGCATAGGCTCAATAGTTGTGGTGCACAGGCTTAGTTGCTGCAAGGCATGAGGGATCTTTCCAGACCAAGGATCAAATTCATGTCTCCTGCACTGACAGGTGGATTATTTACCATTGAGCCACCAAGGAAGCCCTGAAAGCAACATTAGAAAGAAAAACAGAGGTAGAAATATCAGGCTCCCTGGCTTCAGACTATACTACCAAGCTATGGTAATCAAGGCAGTATGGTACTGGCACAAAAGCAGAAACATACCAATGAGACATGATAGAAATTTACTCCTGAGTTCTAGAGCATAGGCTCAATAGTTGTGGTGCACAGGCTTAGTTGCTGCAAGGCATGAGGGATCTTTCCAGACCAAGGATCAAATTCATGTCTCCTGCACTGACAGGTGGATTATTTACCATTGAGCCACCAAGGAAGCCCTGAAAGCAACATTAGAAAGAAAAACAGAGGTAGAAATATCAGGCTCCCTGGCTTCAGACTATACTACCAAGCTATGGTAATCAAGGCAGTATGGTACTGGCACAAAAGCAGAAACATACCAATGAGACATGATAGAAAGTTCAGAGATAAACCCATACACTTACAGTCACTTAATATCTGACAAAGGAAGCAAGAATATACAACAGAGAAAAGACAGTCTCTTCAATAAGTGGTGCTGTGAAAACTGGACAGCTATATATAAAATAATGAAATTAGAAAACACCCTTACATGATACACAAAAATAAAATAAAAATGGATTACAGACCTAAATGTAAGACTGGACACTATAAAATTCTTAGAGCGAAATATAGACAGAATGCTCATTGACATAAATCATAGCAAAATCTTTTTTGATCTATTTTATAGAGTAATGAACATATAAACAAAAATAAGCAAATGGATTCTAAATAAACTTAAAAGCTTTTGCACAGCAAAAGAAGCCACAAACAAAACAAAAAGACAAACCTCACAATGGGAGAAAATATTTACAAATGCAGCAACTGACAAGGGATTAACCTGCAAAATATAGAAACCGTTCATGCAGCTCAATTAAAAAAAATACAACCAAATGAAAAAAAAAAAATAGCCATTTCTCCAAAGAAGATATACAGATAGTTAAAAAGCACATGAAAGGATGCTCAATTTCACAAATTATAGTTGTTCAGTCCCTAAGTTGTGTCCAACTCTTTGCAACCCCAGAGGCTGTAACATGTCAGGCTCCTCTGTCCTTTACTATCTCTTAGAGTTTGCTCAAACTCATATCCATTGAGTCACTGATGCCATCCAACCATCTCATCATCTATCGTCCCCTTCTCCTCCTGCCCTCAATCCTTCTCATTATCAGGGCCTTTCCAAAGAGTTGGCTCTGTGTATCAGGTGGCCAAAGTATTGGAGCTTCAGCTTCAGAAACAGCCCTTCTAATGAATATTCAGTTGATTTCCTTTGGATTGACTGTTTTGATCTCCTTACAGTCCAAGGGACTCTCAAAAGTCTTCTTCAGCAGTCTGATTCCAAAACATTAATTCTTTTGCAGTCAGACTTTGCTATAGTCAAACTTTCAGATGCATATATGACTACTGGAAAAACCATAGCTTTAACTATATGGATATTTGTCAGCAAAATAATCTCTCTGCTTTTTAACACACTGTCTAGGACTGTCACAGCTTTATTTCCAGGAGCAAATGTCTTTTAATTCCATGGCTGCAATCACCATCTGCAGTGATTTTGGAGCACAAGAAAATAAAATCTGTCACTGCTTCCACTTTTTCTCCTTCTGTTTGCCATGAAGTGATGGGACTGGATGCCATGGTCTTGGTTTTTTGAATGCTGAGTTTTAAGCCAGATTTTTCATCTCTTCTTTCACTCTCATCAAGAGGCTCTTTAGTTTTCTTTGCTTACTGCCATTGAAGTGGTATCATCTGCATATTGAAATTCTTGATATTTCTCCCAGTAATCTATATTCTAGCTTGTTATTCCTCCAGCCCAGCATTTTGCTTGATGTATTCTGTATTTAAGTTAAACAAGCAGGGTGACAATATACAGATTTGATGTCCTCTTTTTCCAATTTTGAACTGATCCATTGTTCCATGTCCAGTTCTAATTGTTGTTCCTTGACCTCCATACAGGTTTCTCAGGAGGCAGGTGAGGTGATCTGGTATTCCCATCTCTAATTTTCCTCAGTTTGTTGTGATCCACATAGTCAAAAGCTTTAACATAGTCGATGAAATAGAAGTAGACATTTTTCTGGAATCCCTTTGCTTTCTCTATGATCCAACAAATGTTGACAATTTGATCTCTGTTTTCTATGCCTTTTCTAAACCCAGCTTGAACATCTGGGAGTTCTCAGTTCATGTACTGTTGATACCTAGCTTGAAGGATTTTGAGCATTAATTTCCTAGCATGTAAAATGAACACAATTGTATGGTAATTTGAATATTCTCTTACATTGCCTTTTTTGGGGGTTGGGATAAAAACTGACCTTGTCCAGTCCTGTGGCCACTGCTGTGTTTTCAAAATTTGCTGACATATTGAATGCAGCACTTTAACAGCACCATCTTTCAGGATTGAAATAGCTCAGCTGGAATTCTATCCCTTCCCCTAGCTTTGTTTATAGTGATGCTTCCTAAGGCCCACTCGACTTCACACGCCAGTATTTCTGGCTCTAGGTGAGTGACCACACCATCATAGTTATCTGGGTCATTAAGACTTTTTTGTATAGTTCTTCTGTGTATTCTTGCCCTCTCTTCTTAATCTGTTCTGCTTCTGTTAGGTACTTACTTGCCATTTCTATCCTATATCATGCCCATCCTTGCATTAAATGTTCCCTTGGTATCTCTACTTTTCTTGAAGAGATCTCTAGTCTTTCCCATTCTGTTGTTTTACTCTATTTCTTTGCATTGTTCACTTAAGAAGCCATTTTTTTTCTTTTTAAATCTCTCCTTGCTATTCTCTGGAAGCATGCAGTTGCATATATCTTTCCCTTTCTGCCTTGCCTTTCATTTCTCTTCTTTTCTAAGCTATTTGTAAAGGATCCTCAGAGAATTACTTTGCCTTTTTGCATTTCTTTCTCTTTGGGATGGATTTGGTCACTGCCTCCTCTACAGTGTTAGGGAACTCCATCCATAGTTTTTCAGGAACTCTGTCAGATCTAATCTCTTGAATCTATTTGTAATCTCCACTGTATGGTCATAAGGGATTCAATTTAGGTCATACCTGAATTTTCTAGTGATTTCTACTACTTTCTTCAATTTAAGTCTGAATTTTACAAAAAGGAACTTATAATCTGAGCCAAATTCAGCTCTCAGTTTTGTTTTTGCTGTCTGCATAGAGCTTCTCCATCTTCAGGTGCAAAGAATGTAATAAATCTAATTTTGATATTGACCATCTGGTGATGTCCATGTGTGGAGTTGTGTCTTGTGTTGTTGGAAAAGAGTGTTTGCTATCACCAGTAAGTTCTTTTGGCAAAATTCTGTTAGCATTTGCCATGCTCCATTTTGTACTCCAAGGCCAAACTATCCTGTTACTCCAGATATCTCTTGACTTCCTACTTTTACATTCCAATTCCCCATGATGAAAACGACCTCTTTTTGGTGTCCGTTCTAGAAGGTCTTATAAATTTTCATAAACCATTCAACTTCAGCTTCTCAGCATTACTGGCTGGGGCACAGACTTGGATTTCTGTGGTGTTGAATGGTTTGCCTTGTAAATGAATGGAGAGCATTCTGTCATTTTTTAGATTGCACACAAATACTGCATTTCAGACTCATTTTTCGACTATGAGAACTATTTATTTCTTCTGAGTTTTTCTTTCCCACAGTAGTAGATATGTGTTCATCTGAATTAAATTTGCCTGATGCTAAGTCTCTTCAGTCATGTCCAATTCTTTGTGACCTTGTGGACTCTTACCTGCCAGGCTCCTCTGTCCTTGGGATTCTCCAGGCAAGAATACTGGAGTAGGTTGCCATGCCCTCCTCCAGGGGATCTTCCCAACTCTGGGACTGAACTCGTGTCTCTTATGTCTCCTGCCTTGGCAGGCCAGTTCTTTATCACTAGCACCAACTGGGAAACCCTATTCTGGTTCGTTTTACTTTAGTGATTCCTAAAACATCAATGTTCACTCTTACAATCTCCTGCTGTCCAATTTACTTTGATTCATAAACCTAGCATTCTAGGTTCTCATACAATATTGTTCTTTACAGCATCAGATTTTACTTTTGCCAGGCATAGCTCCAACTGAACATCATTTCCATTTTGGCCCAGCCTCTTTATTCTTTCTGGAGCTCTTCTCGGGAGTATATTGGATACCTTGTGACCTACGAGGTTCATTTTCTGGTGCCCTATTTTTTTGTCTTTTCACACTGTTCATGGGGTTCTCCAGGCAAGAATACTGGAGTAGTTTGTCATTCCCTTCTCCAGTGGACCTCATTTTGTCTGAACTCTCCCCTATGAGCAATTCATCTTGGGTGGCCCTGCTTAGCAGGGCCTTATAGCTTTACTGAGTTGTGTAGGCCCTTTATCATGACAAGGCTGTGATCCATGAAAAGGGCAAAGAACATAATCTATCTGATTTTGGTATTGACCATCTGGTGATATCCATATGTAGAGTCATCTCTTGTGTTGCTGGAAAAGGGTGTTTACAAACTCTGCTAGCCTTTTCTCTTCTTCATTTTATTCTCTAAGGCCAAACTTGCCTGTTACTCCAGGTATCTCTTGAATTCCTACTTTGCATTCCAATCCCCTATAATGAAAAAGACTTTTTTGGGGGGAGGGTGTTAGTTCTAGAAGGTATTGTAGTTCTCCATAGGATCTGTGAACTTCAGCTTCTTCAGCATTAATGGTTGAGGCATAGGCTTGGATTACTGTGATGTCACATGGTTTGCCCTGAAAACAAACTGGGATCATTACATCATTTTTGAGATTGCACCCAAGTACTGCATTTCAGAGTCTTTTGTTGATTATGAGGGCTAATCCATTTCTTCTAATAGATTCTTTCCCACAGTATTAGATATAATGGTCATCTGAATTAAATTTATTCCTGCCCATTCATTTTAGTTCACCAATTCCTAAGATACTGATGGTCGATCTTACCATCTCTTACACTTGACCACGTCCAAATTACCCTAACATTCCAGGTTCCTATTCAACATTGTTCTTTACAGCACTGATCTTTACTTTCACCACCAGACACATCCATAGCTAAGTGTTGTTTCCACTTTGGCTCATGCATTGCATTCTTATTGAAGCTATTAGTAATTGCCCTCGGAGAAGGAAATGGCAAACCACTCAGTACTCTTGTCTGGAAATTCCCATGGATGAAGGAGCCTGGTAGGCTGCAGTCCATGGGGTCACTAAGGGTCAGACACGACTGAGTGACTTCACTTTCACTTTTCACTTTCATGCATTGGAGAAGGAAATGACAACCCACTCCAGTGTTCTTGCCTGGAGA
This sequence comes from Madoqua kirkii, assembly GCA_006408675.1. Taxonomy (NCBI): domain Eukaryota; kingdom Metazoa; phylum Chordata; class Mammalia; order Artiodactyla; family Bovidae; genus Madoqua; species Madoqua kirkii. The sequence goes on from SJYC01019567.1 coordinate 6,143, forward strand.
ATCCCAGGGACAGGGTAGCCTGGTGGGCTGCCACCTATGGGGTCACACAGAGTCAGACATGACTGAAGTGACTTAGCAGCAGCAGTAGCAATAATTGCCCTTCACTCTTCCCCATTAGCTTATTAGACACCTTCCAACCTGCAAGGCTCATCTTCTGGTATCCTGTATTTTGCCTTTTCATACTATCCATGGGATTCTCTAGGCAATACTAAACTAGAGTAGTTTTCCATTTCCTTCTCCATTGAATCATGTTTTGTCAGAACTCTTCACTATTACCCATCTGTCTTGGGTGGCCCTGCATAGCATGGCCCATAGCTTCACTGCAATACACATTCCCAGTGCCATGAAAAGGTTGTGATCCATCGTGGGGTAACTAAATATTAGATAAATGCAAATCTAACTACAGTGAGGAATCACTGCACACCAGTCAGAATGACCATCATTAAAAAAAATCTACAAACAATAAATGCTAGGGAGGATGTAGAGGAAAGTGAATGTTGGTGGCTATGTAAATTGGTGTAGCTAATATGCAGAACAGTATGGACGTTCCTTATAAAACTAAAAATTGAATTATATGACCCTACAATCTCACTCCTTGGCATATACCCTATGAACACCATAATTTGAAAAGATACGTGCTCCCCAATGTTCATTGCAGCACCGTTTACAATATCCAGGACATGGAATCAGCCTAAACGTTCATCAACATAGGAATGGATAAAGATGATGTGGTACAAGTACATGATGAAATATAACTCAGCCATAAAATGGAATGTAATAATGCCATTTGTAGAGATGTGAACATACCTAGAGACTTCCCTGGTGGCTCAGATGGTAAAGTGTCTACCTACAATGTGGGAAACCTGGGTTCAATCCCTGGGTTGGGAACATCTCCTGGAGAAGGAAATGGCAACCCACTCCAGTTTTCTTGCCTGGAAAATCCTATGGACATAGAAGCCTGGTAGGCTATAGTCCATGGGGTTGCAAAGAGTCAGACATGACTGAGCGATTTCACTTTCTTTTCATACAGAGTGAAGAAAGTCAGAAAAAACTAAGTAAATATTGCATAATATCACTTATATGTGGAATATAGAGAAAATGGTTCAGATGAACTTACTTGAAAAGCAGAAATAGAGATGCAGACATAGAGAAATACTTATGGTTGTTTAGGGGAAAGGGGAGTGAGATGAATTGGGATATTGGGATTGACATATTACAGTACTACGTATAAATAGATAGCTAATGTGAATCTACCATATAGCACAGAAAACTCTAATCAGTGCTCTGTGGTGATCTAAATGGGAAAGAAAATCTGAAAAAAGGGGTCTCTATGTATATGTATAGCTGATTCACTTTGCTGAACAGCAGAAGCTAGTACAATATTGTAAAAAATATTACACTCCATAAAATTAACAAGAAAAGTGCTGCAAAATACCCAGATTCTCGTCATGTTTCTTAACATTTCTAAGAGAAAAATGAGTCATTTAATCAAGAAATATTTTTTGTGTAACTTTTGTGACAAGTATGGTGCTAGGCAGCAGAAATCCCATAGCAGATATGACAGACATAGGCCCTTCTCTCACCAAGTTTGCAGTTAAAGAGACTAGTTATTACAAAGATTGCACACACACATAAGTGTACAGCTATATCCAGCAATTAATGATTGGAAGAAGTCTCAGTTTTGTGAGTACACAAAAATCAAAGAACCAACTTGGTCCTAGCAAGTAGAAAGGGAATAGTCAGGGAAAACTTCCTGAAGGAAGAGTCCTGAGGGGAAACTAGACAGGAAATGAGAGAAGGAACAAGAGGCATCAAGGATTCCTTCATTCAATCAGTCATTAAGTACATCTTGCCTGCATGCTAAGTCGCTTCAGTTGTGTCTGACTCTTTGCAACCCACTGGACTGAAGCCCATCAAGCTTCTCTGTCCATGGCATTTCTCAGGCAAGAATACTGGAGTGGATTTCCATTTATTTCTCTAGAGGGTCTTCCTGACCCAAAGACTGAACTGGCATCTCTTATGTCTCCTGTAATGGCAGAGAATTTCTTCACCACTAGTGCTCCCTGGGAAGCCCAAGTACTTCTTAGGCATCTGCTATTTACCAGACATTCTTCTAGGTACTAGAGATACAGTTCTATGCATGTATTAATTCAGTTAGTCATTTCAGTCACCCTACCAAATATTAATATTACTGCCACCATGTTATAGAAGAGGAAGCTAAGGCACAGAGAAATTATGTACTCCAGAATTACTCAACTAATAGGTAGCAGAACTGGGATCTGAATTTAGACAGTATGGCTCCAGGAGTCATGCTCTTAACCACTATGTTCTATTGCTCTTCTCATGAAGCTTGCTTTATAGTGGGAGCTGCTAGACAATAATAATGGAAATACATATGGTGATTTTAGGTAAAGAGACTGATAAATTAAAAGAAGATAATGGAGAAAAACGAACTCTTCCATACTGTTTGTGGGAATGCAAACTGGCACAACCACTATAGTATAGAGGTTCCTGAAAAAAACTGAACAGAATGGAGGTTCCTTAAAAGTCTGAAAATAGAGCTATCATATGTTCCAACAACCTCTCTCCTGGGCACATATCCAGAGAAAACCATAATTCAAAAATTTACATGCACCCCAATATTAATTGCAGCACTATTCACAATAGCCATGGAAGAAACCTAAATGTCCATCAACAGTGGAATGGATAAAGAAGATGTGGTACATATATACCCTGCAATATTACTCTGCATAAAAAGAACAAAATAATGCCATTATCAGCAACATGGATGGACCTAGATATTCTCATAATGAGGGATGTAAGTCAGACAAAGACAGTCATCATATGACATCACTGATATGTGGAATCTAAAACAAAAAAAGGCTACAAATGAGCTTATCTACCAAACCAAAACAGACTTAGAGATGTAGAAAATAAACTTATAGTTTATTACCAGGAGGTAAGGGGGGGAGGATAAATTGAAAGACTGGGATTGAAATGTTCACACTTCTATATATAAAATAGATAACTAATAAAAACCTCCTACCATATAGCACAAAGAACTCTGTTCAATACTTTGTAATGGCCTATATTTGAAAAGAATCTAAAACAAGTGAATATATGTATTTGTATAACAAGTCCACTTTGCTGTACATCTGAAACACAACATTGTAAATCAGTTACACTCCAATAACAATTAAAAAATAACATTTTAAAAAAGAATATAATGGAATAGAGTGGTGGTAGAAAGAGACATGTTTAATACAGATTGATCAGAAAAGGGTTCTTTTCAGAGATGACACTGAAGTAGAGACCTGAGAAGCAGTCAGTCACGCGGTGATCTGGAGAAAATGTTCCAGGCAGAGGGAACCAGTAAAGTGGTTCTAAAGCAGGAACATGCTTGGCCTATGAAAGAAAGTAGTCAGGAACCTAAGGGGGAACAGTAGTATATTGAGGAGTATATTGAGGGGAACAGTAGTATATTGAGGAGGTAGCCAAAGACAAATGGTATCTTGTAAATCATGGTGAGGAGTATGGTTTTTATTCTAATTATGATAGGCAGCAGTTGAGAGTTTTAACTAGGGGAGTAACATTCAGTTCAGTTGAGTTACTCAGTTGTGTGTGACTCTTTGCGACCCCATGGACTGCAGCACATCAGGCTTCCCTGTCCATCACCAACTCCTAGAGCTTGTTCAAACTCATGTCCAGTGAGTTGGTGATGCCATCCAACCATCTAATTCTCTGTGGTTCCCTTCTCCTCCCACCTTCAATCTTTCCCAGCATCAGGGTCTTTTCCAATGAGTCAGTTCCTCACATCAGGTGGCCAAAGTATTAGAGTTTCAGCTTTAGCATCAGTCTTTCCAGTGAATATTCAGGACTGATTTGCTTATGGTTGACTGATTTGATCTCCTTGCAGTCCAAGGGTCTCTCAAGAGACTTCTCCAACACCACAGTTTAAAAGCATCAATTCTTTGGCTTTCAGCTTTCTTTATGGTCCGATTCTTACATCCATATATAACTACTGGAAAAACCAGAGCTTTGACTAGACAGAGGGTGGCATAAGCCCTCTTGGAAGAGGTTACCATTAGCTCCACCGTAGAGCCACTGAGCAAACGACACACAAACTGGGGAGTAAAATTATCAAGTTTTTAAAGATCATTTTGACTGCTATGAAAATAAATTGTACTGGGACAACAATGGAGGCAGGAAAACCAGCCAGGAGATTATTGCAAGTATCCAAGAAATAGATGATGGTGACACGGATTGGAGTATAATAGTGGCTATGAAGAAAAATAGACTAATGGGAAACATTATGGATGTATAAACTAATATAAATAGGACATGGATGGGATGAGGAAGTATGAAGGTAAAAATAGGGACATCTAAAATGACTCCTGGATATTTAGCCTGTGTAATAGTGCAGTACTATTCACTGAGACAAGAAAGAATGGAAGATAACCATAGGATGTCAGAATTGGAAGATATATGTGGCACATGAAAAAACTAAGAGCAAAAATTTTAATTGATCCACCTGGGGTCAACCAGTGAGTTAAGGGCAGAGATAGATAATCACATTTTCACACTCTTCCAGAAACTTGTATGTCCTTCATTCCTTCAATTAAACTAGCCTAATAATTCATATAATGGGCGGTGGGGGAGAGTAATTGAACCCTTAACCAAGATTGCCTTTCTAGATGAGAACTATGGGTGATTAGCATATAATTTGCATCTGCCTACCTGGATTTTGCTAGGTATTTTCAAGCAATGTTTCAATTTAAATTTTTGATAAATTTTTCTGATTTGCAATTCCTTCATTACTATATTTTTAATTGGAGGATGATTGCTTTACAATATTGTGTTAGCTTCTGCCACTGATCAAAATTCAGCCATAGGAATACATATGTCCTACCACTTGAATCTCCATCCCAACTCCCACCCCATTCCACCCCTCTAAGTTGTTACAGAGCATCTGGTTTGAGCTCCCTGCATCATACAGCAGATTCCCACAGGCTATCTACTTTATATATGGTAATATATGTTTCAGTGTTACTCTTTTAATTCGTCCCTCACTTTCCTTCCTTCAGTGTGACCACCAGTCTGTTCTTATATCTATATCTCCATTGCTGCTCTGCAAATAGGTTCATCAATACCATCTTTCTATATTCCATATATATCTCTTATATATAATATTTGTTTTTCTGCTTCTGATTTACTTCACTCTGTGTAATAAGCTCTAGGTTCATCCATCTCATCAGAATTGACTCAAATGCATTCCTTTTTAAGGTTAAGTAATATTCTGTTGTATATATGTACCACAACTTCTTTATCCAATCATCTGTAGATGAACATCTAGGTTGCTTTCACGTCCTAGCTATTGTAAATAGTGCTGTGATGAACACTGAGGTACATGTGTCTTCTTCATTTATGGTTTCCTCAGGGTATATGTCCACACTAGTGAGATTGTTGATTCATATGGTAGTTTCATTCCTAGTTTTTGTTAAGGAATATCCATGCTATTCTCCATAGTGGCTGTATCAATTTACATTCCCATTAACAGTGCCAGAGGGTTCTCTTTTCTCTACATCCTCCCCAATATTTATTGTCTGTAGATTTTTTTGATGATGGCCCTTCTGACTGGTGTGAGTTGATACTTCACTGTAGTTTTGATTTACATTTTTCAAATAATGAGCAATGTTGAACATCTTTTCATGTGTTTATTAGCTATCTGTATGTCTTCTTTGGAGAAATGTCTTTTAGGTCTTCTGTCCACTTTTTGTTTTTCTGGTATTGAGCTGTATGTACTATTTATGTATTTTAGAGATTAATCCTTTGTCTCTTGTTTCATTAGCTATTATTTTCTCTCATTCCAAGGATTGTCTTTTCACTTTGTTTAGTTTCCTTTGCTGTGCAAAACCTTTTAAGTTTAATTAGGTACCACTTGTTTATTTTTGTTTTTATTTCCATTACTCTAGGAAGTTGGTCATAGAAGATATTGCTATGATTTATGTCAGTGAGTGTGCTGCCTATATTATTCTTATGAGCTTTATATTTTCTGGCTTTATATCTAAATCTTTAACCCATTTAGAGTTTATTTTTGTATATGGTATTAAGTGGTGTTCTGATTTCATTCTTTTACATGTAGCTGTCTGTTGTTTCATTCTTTTATATGTAGCTATAAAGAACCACAATTCCTCTGTCTGATTTCATTCTTTTACATGTAGCTATCTGCTTGTTGAAGAGGCTGTCTTTTCACCATCGTATATTCTCACCACCGTTGTCTAAGATAAGGTGCCCAGGGGTGCGTGGGTTTATTTTTGGGCTTTCTATCTTGTTCCTTTGGTCTATATTTCTCTTTTTGTGCCAGTAACACACTATCTTGATTACTATAGCTTTGCAGTATTTTCTGAAGTCAGAAATGTTGATTCCTCCAGCTCCATTCTCCTTTCTTAAGATTTCTTTTGCTATTCAGGGTCTTTTGTGTTAAGCGTTAGTCACTCAGTTGTGTCTGACTCTTTGCAAGCTCATGGACTGTAGCCCACCAGCTCCTCTGTCCAGGGGATTCTCCAGGCACGAATAATGGAGTGGGTAGGCATTCTCTTCTCCAAGAAATCTTCCTGATCCTAGGATCAAACTCATATCTCCTGCACTGTACACAGATTCTTTACCATCTAAGTCATATGTTTCCATATAAATTGTGATTTTTTTTCTTCTAGTTCTGTGAAAAATAATATTGGTAGCTTGATTGGGATTACATTGAATCTGTAGATTGCCTTGAGTACTATAGTCATTTTCACAGTATTGATTCTTTCAATCCAGGAGCATGGTATATCTCTCCAGCTGTTTATGTTGTCATTGATTACTTTCATCAGCATTTTATAGTTTTCTGTATACAGGTCTTTTGTCTCTTTAGGTAGGTTTATTCCTAGGTATTTTATTCTTTTTGTTGCAATGATGAATGTGACTATTTCTTTAATTTCTCTTTCTGATTTTTCGTTGTTAGTGTATAGGAATTCAAGAGATTTCTGTGTATTAATTTTATATCCTGTGATCTTACTACACTCATTGATTAGCTCTAGAAATTTTCTCATGATATATTTAGGGTTTTCTATGTATAGTATTGGGCTTCCCTGGTAGCTCAGCTAGTAAAGAATCTGCCTGCAATGCAGGAGACCCTGGTTCAATTCTTGGGTCAGGAAGATCCCTTGGAGAAGGGATAGGCTACTCAGCCCAGTATTCTTGGGCTTTCCTGGTGGCTAGGCAGTAAAGAATCTGCCTGCAGTGTGGGAGCCCTGATTTGATCTGTGAGTTGGGAAGATCTCCTAGAGGAGGGAATGGCAACCCACTCCAGCATTCTTGCCTGGAGAATCCCCATAGACAGATGTGCCTGGTGGGCTACAGTCCATGGGGTCGCAAAGAGTCAGACATTACTCAGTGAGTAAGCAAAGCACAGCACATGTATATTATTATGTCATCAGCAAACAGTGAGTTTTACTTCTTTTCCAAACTGGATTTCTTATATATATTTTTTCTTCTCTGATTGCTGTCAATAAGACTTCCAAAACTACGTTGAATAGTAGTGGTGAGAGTGGGCACCCTTGTTTTGTTTCTGTTCTTAAAGGAAATGCTTTCATTTTTTTTTTTACCATTGAGAATAATGTTTTCTGTGTGTTTGTCATTAATTGCCTTTATTATGTTGAGTGCTCCTTTTATGGAGAAGGCAATGGCAACCCACTCCAGTACTCTTGCCTGGAAAATCCCATGGACAGAGGAGCCTGGTGGGCTCCAGTCCATGGTGTTGTGAATAATCAAACATGACTGAATAACTTCACTTTCACTTTTCACTTTCATGCATTGGAGAAAGAAATGGCAACCTACTCCAGTGTTCTTGCCTGGAGAATCCCGGGGATGGGGCAGCCTGGTGGGCTGCCGACTATGGGGTCACACAGAGTCGGACATGACTGAAGCAGCTTAGCAGCAGCAGCATGCTCCTTTTATGCCTATTTGAAGAGGTGTTTTTTTTTTTTTAATCATAATGGGTGTTGAATTTTTCAAAGACCTTCTCTACATCTATTGAGATGAGATGCTCATATGCTTTTGTTTTTCAATTTGTTAATATGGTGTATCACATTGATTGATTTGTATATACTGAAGAATACTTGCATCCTACCGATAAAACCTACTTGATCATGATATACGATCCTTTTTGTATGTTGTTGGATTATATTTGCTAGAATTTCATTGAGTATTGTTGCATCTATGTTCATCAGAGTTATTGGCCTGTAATTTTATTTTCTTTTTGTGTCATCTTTGTGTAGTAGTGGTTTCAGGGTGACCGTGGCCTCATGGAATGAGTTTTTGAGTTTTCCTTCCTTTGCTGTGTGTGAAGTTGCTTCAGTTGTGTCTAACTCTTTACACCCCCATGGACTATAGCCCACCAGGCTCCTCTGTCCATGGATTTCCCAGGCAAGAATACTGGAATGTGTTGCCATTTCTTCCTCCAGATAATATTCCCAACCCAGTGATCAAACCCATGTCTTTTGTGTCTCCTGCATTGGCAGGAGGATTATTTTCCATTGTTTCCACCTGGGAAGCCCCACATCCTTCAAGTTCTTGACATTAAATACTCAAGGTAGGGAAAGGCTGGAGGGAACCACATTTAATTCCAGAATTTGTGAAGATAATAATGGAATATATTGAGAATTATTGAACATATACATTTGAATAAGAACAAAATAAATGTTTACTGTCCATTAACCTACAGTGTATGGGTTTCAAAGAGTTAGACACAGCTGAGCAAATAGAACTTTCACTTTAACCTATGTTAATATAGAAAACATTCATAAAATGTCTGTATCAACTTCCAATGCCAATAACTCAAGAATTAGGATAAACCCTTAGTTTCGCTTTTGGTCTTTTTTTTTTTTAATGTTCCAAGTAGTGTTAACTAATCTTTTTATCACATCCCCAATTACCACAGCATATTCATTTTGATTTAAAAACCCAGAGCACAGCTTCATTCTAACAAATAGTTTAATTTAAGAAAACTATTGAATCCCACTAAATTGTGGTCTTTTTTCCCCCATAGATTACTGCCATATAAAGTTGAATTATCAAACTTAATTTCCTATCATTTCTAGCCTGTTCCCTCTAGGACTTTTCTACCTTTTATCTGAAAGAAACAATCCCATCTTAATTTTCTTATTGAATATATTTTACCTATCACTGATTAGAACACAGTCATCCTAGAATCAGATTTATTTAGGGGACAGATACTAATCCAGTTACTGATAAATTAAACTGATGAATCAGATATTTTTTGGCTGCACTGTATGGCTTGTGGGATCTTGTTTCCTGGCCAAGACTCTGCAGTGGAAGTGCAGAGTCCTAACCACTGGACGACCAGGGAACTCCCTGATGAATCAGTTCTTAATCCTGATAAACTCTTTGCTTCAACATGTCAGCCCTGTCTGTAATTTTTTTCTATTTTTTAATTGAATTTATTTATATTATTATTATTGTTAATATTTTTTACTTTACACTATTGTGT
>SJYC01019570.1:0-31812 GCA_006408675.1 Madoqua kirkii
GTGTGTGTGTGTGTGTGTGTAGACGCTGCTCTTTTGGAACAATGCCTGAAACTCAGCGTAAGCACTGGGCTTCCCAGGTGGCGCCAGAGGTAACGAACCAGGCCGCCCACGCAGGAGACATGAGAGACGATGCGAGCTCTGGTCGGGAAGATCCCCTGAAGAAGGAAATGGCACCCCACTCCAAGATCCTGCCTCAAGAATCCCATGGACAGAGGAGCCTGGTGGGCAACAGTCCACTGGGATCACAAAGAGCTGGACGTGACTGAAGCGATTTAACACTAAGCACCGCATGTTAGTTTTGAACATCTAAATAACTGAAACCAACCTGGACATTAAGCTATTACCTAACTCACTGTGCTGACTGGCAAAGCTTCTTTCTGTGAACTCATCGGGTGACAAAAGCTGGCCTAGAATAGCGTGAGGCCACTTGTAACAACGCCACGGATGTTAGACAGATGTTATGTGTGCTCATGGGAAGCCCCAGATACTGAACTACATCTCGGCTCAAGGCCTTTGTATAAAGGACTGTGCACCTAAATTTAAATTATTCTTCTACTTTATTTTTCTCTGCAGCAACTACCATCATTTGATATAGACAAATAAACTTGGCTTCTATGCAAGTCTCGCTACCATGAAGTCAGGACTGTGTGCTATCACGGCACTCCCTGAACCTGGAGAAATAAACACAGGTTGAAATGGTTAAACTTTATGATGTCAAAAACAGAACGCAGAACACTGCTCCAGTGGAAGGAAGCGTGTTTCTGGAGGGTGGCGGCCAGCTGCTCCGTGACTCGGGAGGGGAGGCTTGGGCCCAACTCGCCCGCCTGGCTGGGGAGCCCGGCAGGTGTGATGCTTAGTCCTGGTCTGCTCCTCCCCTCCGGGGCACCAGCCCTGGGCTCCACTCTCCCCGACCGTCAACACAGGCTCAAGTGTCAACGATCAGTTCTAAAGAGAACTCTAGAACATACTACGCATACGCTGACCTTCTGGCTCCAGCGTCGCCAACAGACAATTCCACTTAGCCTTCCACCACAAGAGGTCGATCTAATCCAGCTGACCATTCATTCTCCCACCAGTTTTATTCCCTGACTTCTCTAGAAGGTGACCACCTCCCCCCTCCCTACCGGCCACACACCCAGGGCTCGCCCCTGAAGCGGCTCCCTCAGTCAGTTATGCGCAGAGTCCAGGCGGCGTTCTCACGGGCACAGCCCCCACCCTGGCCTTCTGGTGAGCAGCGTGCTTTTGAATGCTTAATTTCTCTGGGCACCTGTTTCCCCAGCAAAAAACCCAGGGTGCTAGACGAGATCACTTTTACCCAATAACTGATATGTTTCTCTATTTGTTTTGACCCTATTTTGAGAAAAAGCATTCTAAGTTAAGAGAATTTTCACCAAAGTTGGGAGAACAGCCTTCAAATTCGACATTTCTGCCAAGTGGCGTGATTCCAGTAAGAGCCTTGATGAGTATAAAAAAGTGACACGAGGGGTGGAGTCCTGGTGCCCAAGCTGGCAGAGGATCCGCCAGATCTGACCGAAGGAAATGTCACGTCGTTTTAGGGCCTCAGCACAGAGCAAAGTAACGAGCTGTGTAATGAAGTGGCGCTGGGGGTGCACGATGGCCCGGCTCTCAGCACCGCTGCCGAGGGCGGTGTTTTAGAATCAGAAGCAGATGGGTTATTTCACGAGCCCTACTGACTGGTCATCAGAGTCTACAGGAAGCGGGGGTCACACGGCATCAGGATGCGACCTGTCTCTTATACACATCTGGACATCATTAGATGGTCAAAATTGAGTACCATACAGGCACCATATTTTCTGCTCTGCTAGAAACCACACATATTTCACAAAATCACCAAGTGTCAGGAAGAGCATTCCAGGAGGAAAAACAGAATGGGACTTAAGAACTCCTTTTCTCTTAGAGCAGGACAAAAACTAATGGAGACAGGTCCATTCACAAAGAAACTTCATTAAAAACGGTTCTAGGGGAGATTTTGGTGATGTGGCAACTATATAATCTATATAATACTAAACATAACCCAGGCTCTATACACGCTTCAGTCAGAACCTCAGTCACAACACAACATGAAAGAGAGGGAAGGAAAAAATGTGATATTTGCAAATATAAAAGGATAAAACAGAAGATGAAAACTATGTGAAAGCTAGCAGTCCCTGATTTCAAGCTGGTTTCCGCATTTGTGAAAAGTCAGTTGGGTAAAACCAAGTCTCTGTGACCAGGAGGCCGACATCCTCTACGTCGGATGGGCTGAGAAACAGCCAGCGATCACTGTGCTTGAAAACTATGTGAAAGCTAGCAGTCCCTGATTTCAAGCTGGTTTCCGCATTTGTGAAAAGTCAGTTGGGTAAAACCAAGTCTCTGTGACCAGGAGGCCGACATCCTCTACGTCGGATGGGCTGAGAAACAGCCAGCGATCACCGTGCACACGCCACAGGAAATGAGTGAATAAAGTGAAGAGGCTTTTCCTCTTGGGCGGGGCGGAGGGAGGCTGTGTCTTGCAGGATATTCTACTATCTCTTGTAAGACTAACGTGTGGGGGGGGCTCTGTCTTGCAAGACTCTCTCCTTGTCTCTCATAAGACTGAGTGTGGGTCCCAAAGCCCTCGTGTTGCAGGCTTAGAACCTCCCTCCAATCGAGCTGCCTCCTTTGGCTCTGAATAATGCTAGGGTGGCAGGTCTCAAACAGCCTCTGGGGGAGCCTGAAGGTCAGTCTTGTGAGTGTGCGTGAGGAGACTTTCCCTTAACTATGGAAAACAAACCTCAATTTTCAAAACAGGAAGAAATTATTTCAAGTCAAGACTGGAAAAGCAGACGGATGAACCCAGCTGAGTAATGAAGGAGGCCAGAGGAGGGCAGAACTGGAACATGGCCTCCAAGATTCAGCCTCGCCCCTGGTGTACATTTCCAGTTTATCCCCTTCCCTGCAATGTGAGTAAACAGTGTGAATATAATGGAATTTCATTCCCCTGATCAGGACACTCGTCCCTGGACCTCTGCGTTAATCGGAAGATTTCGGATGATCCCGGGCCTGAACTAGCTAAGTGAAGCCTGGAAGGATGGACTGGGCCCTTCTGGGGACCGAGAGTCTCCTGCTGGTGTTGTCTTTTCTGTCCCCCTCCTGTTGATTTTGAGGAAGCAGTGAGCTACGCTGTGAACTGCTCACGGAGAAGACCCCGTGGAGGGCAGCAGAAGCAGCACTCAGAGCCGAGAATGGCCCACAGCTCAGTCACCTGGAGAGCAGAAGCCTCAGCCCTGCAGCCACAAGCAGCGGAATTCTGCCAACCAGCGAGTTTAGACGGAGACCCTGAGCCTTAGAGGGGCTCGTAGCCTTGATCAGCGCTGTGACTTTGTGCACAGGACCAGCCAACCCATGTCCAGACTCCTGACCCACAGCAAGTGCCAGACAGTAAGTCTGCAGGTGCCTTTGGCCACTTAGTCACAAGGCCCAGAACAGGAGCATGTCTATTAAGAAATAACACTTATTAATGTGCCGCAGGAACTCACTTTGAAGGAAATTCTGAAGAGTGGCAGAAGGATGAGAACGGTGGCAGCATTTTTCATAAAATCCCTAGTTTCTCAAGGTGGCCATTTTAAAGGGCAACACTTCTTTGGATGTGCAAATCTGGCTTATTAGAAGTCATATTATTAGAGTCAAAATTCACATGACTTATCCATATTGCTTATTACCATTATAATTTTTTTCTGAGAATATTGTTTTAATAAAAAGCACTTATTCATCCCAAGCATCAACAGAGAGTTTTAACAATAGATCAAAGTAGTAAAGTGTCAAGAAAAAAAGTGGGAGGAGTCAAATATGTGCAGCTTTGATGTATTTATCTTTCACTACAATCCAAGTCTTAAGACATAATGTGTCTGCCCCTTGTGGATGGACCGCTGGATTTGCTGGCATTATCCCTCCACCTGGACTAGAATCCATGGTTCCCCGTGCAGCCTCGCCTCATCACTCGAAAACAGGAAAACGCAGGGAAGGAGAGAACAGGAGCACTGCTCACAGAGTTCTGGACTTATCTCCGGGGGACAGCACCGCCAGCAGGAGGCGCGGCCTCGGGGGCTTTAGAGAGGCATGGGCATCTGCACAGCTGGCGCCGCGCCGTGCTGGTTAGCGCGTGGGGGAGCCTCGCCGTGCTGGTTAGCACGTGGGGGTGCTGCGCCGTGCTGACTAGAACGTCGGGGGCGCCATGGCCGCGCTGGTTAGCGCGTGGGGGTGCCGTGGCCGTGCTGGTTAGTGCGTGAGGGCGCCGCGCCGTGCTGGTTGGCGCGTGGGCACCAGGCTGCTCAACACCCTAGAGGGAGCAGGACAGCCCAGCGCCAAGGCTCATCCTGACCAAACCCCCAGGGGCTGCTCTGCCCTCCTGCCCCACGCATTCCAGCAGCACCCATCCTGTTTCTCAAACACAAACCAGGATATTGCCAACTGCGCCTCTCCCCAGGAACGCTTCTCCCAGCTCTCCATGCACATGGCTCCCCTCCTTCTTTCGGGTCTCGGCTTCAGTGCCCCCGTGGCAGTCAGGACCCCCTGACCACCCCACTTAAGGAGCAGGGAGGGCGCACGCCTGGGTTCTGGACGCTCGCTGGCCCTCACCGTGCTTCAGCTCTCCCACTAGTAAAGGGGACAGACTCGGCTCACCTGCGGGGCTGCCATCAGGATCCCATGTGTGTGTGTGTGTGTGTGTGTGTGTGTGTGTGTGTGTGTAGACGCTGCTCTTTTGGAACAATGCCTGAAACTCAGCGTAAGCACTGGGCTTCCCAGGTGGCGCCAGAGGTAACGAACCAGGCCGCCCACGCAGGAGACATGAGAGACGATGCGAGCTCTGGTCGGGAAGATCCCCTGAAGAAGGAAATGGCACCCCACTCCAAGATCCTGCCTCAAGAATCCCATGGACAGAGGAGCCTGGTGGGCAACAGTCCACTGGGATCACAAAGAGCTGGACGTGACTGAAGCGATTTAACACTAAGCACCGCATGTTAGTTTTGAACATCTAAATAACTGAAACCAACCTGGACATTAAGCTATTACCTAACTCACTGTGCTGACTGGCAAAGCTTCTTTCTGTGAACTCATCGGGTGACAAAAGCTGGCCTAGAATAGCGTGAGGCCACTTGTAACAACGCCACGGATGTTAGACAGATGTTATGTGTGCTCATGGGAAGCCCCAGATACTGAACTACATCTCGGCTCAAGGCCTTTGTATAAAGGACTGTGCACCTAAATTTAAATTATTCTTCTACTTTATTTTTCTCTGCAGCAACTACCATCATTTGATATAGACAAATAAACTTGGCTTCTATGCAAGTCTCGCTACCATGAAGTCAGGACTGTGTGCTATCACGGCACTCCCTGAACCTGGAGAAATAAACACAGGTTGAAATGGTTAAACTTTATGATGTCAAAAACAGAACGCAGAACACTGCTCCAGTGGAAGGAAGCGTGTTTCTGGAGGGTGGCGGCCAGCTGCTCCGTGACTCGGGAGGGGAGGCTTGGGCCCAACTCGCCCGCCTGGCTGGGGAGCCCGGCAGGTGTGATGCTTAGTCCTGGTCTGCTCCTCCCCTCCGGGGCACCAGCCCTGGGCTCCACTCTCCCCGACCGTCAACACAGGCTCAAGTGTCAACGATCAGTTCTAAAGAGAACTCTAGAACATACTACGCATACGCTGACCTTCTGGCTCCAGCGTCGCCAACAGACAATTCCACTTAGCCTTCCACCACAAGAGGTCGATCTAATCCAGCTGACCATTCATTCTCCCACCAGTTTTATTCCCTGACTTCTCTAGAAGGTGACCACCTCCCCCCTCCCTACCGGCCACACACCCAGGGCTCGCCCCTGAAGCGGCTCCCTCAGTCAGTTATGCGCAGAGTCCAGGCGGCGTTCTCACGGGCACAGCCCCCACCCTGGCCTTCTGGTGAGCAGCGTGCTTTTGAATGCTTAATTTCTCTGGGCACCTGTTTCCCCAGCAAAAAACCCAGGGTGCTAGACGAGATCACTTTTACCCAATAACTGATATGTTTCTCTATTTGTTTTGACCCTATTTTGAGAAAAAGCATTCTAAGTTAAGAGAATTTTCACCAAAGTTGGGAGAACAGCCTTCAAATTCGACATTTCTGCCAAGTGGCGTGATTCCAGTAAGAGCCTTGATGAGTATAAAAAAGTGACACGAGGGGTGGAGTCCTGGTGCCCAAGCTGGCAGAGGATCCGCCAGATCTGACCGAAGGAAATGTCACGTAGTTTTAGGGCCTCAGCACAGAGCAAAGTAACGAGCTGTGTAATGAAGTGGCGCTGGGGGTGCACGATGGCCCGGCTCTCAGCACCGCTGCCGAGGGCGGTGTTTTAGAATCAGAAGCAGATGGGTTATTTCACGAGCCCTACTGACTGGTCATCAGAGTCTACAGGAAGCGGGGGTCACACGGCATCAGGATGCGACAGAGCCAGAGTCAACAACCAGGCCGCTCTCCCTCCACTTATACAGCCTTCAAATTCGACATTTCTGCCAAGTGGTGTGATTCCAGTAAGAGCCTTGATGAGTATAAAAAAGTGACACGAGGGGTGGAGTCCTGGTGCCCAAGCTGGCAGAGGATCCGCCAGATCTGACCGAAGGAAATGTCACGTCGTTTTAGGGCCTCAGCACAGAGCAAAGTAACGAGCTGTGTAATGAAGTGGCGCTGGGGGTGCACGATGGCCCGGCTCTCAGCACCGCTGCCGAGGGCGGTGTTTTAGAATCAGAAGCAGATGGGTTATTTCACGAGCCCTACTGACTGGTCATCAGAGTCTACAGGAAGCGGGGGTCACACGGCATCAGGATGCGACAGAGCCAGAGTCAACAGCCAGGCCGTTCTCCCTCCACTTAGTCTCCTGGCTTAACACCCAGCATCAGGCCGCTCCCGAGCACACAGGCGGCCGGCACGGAAGCGTGGGCCCCTGTGGAGAGCTCAAGGGCTGCGCGATGCCAGAACCCATGCCCTTGCCGGGCCCGCGCGATGCCGGCGCTCGCGCCCTCGCCGGGCCCGCACGATGCCGGCGCCCGCACCCTCGCCGGGCCCACGGGATGCCGGCGCCCGCGCCCTTGCCGGGCCCGCGGGATGCCGGAGCCCGTGCCCTTGCTGGCTGGCTCTGTGGGAGACTGGGCGGCGCTGTGCCTCGGACTCTCCTCACCTTAACTCTGGGGACATTGGCTGCAGCCGAGCTTCTGCAAGGGTGTTTATTTACCGTGAAATCAGGGGAGCAATGAACAATTCTGCACTCACAGCAGCAGCTGGCTGACCTTCTGCTTGAGTTCCAAGCGGAGCTTGAGCTCCACGCTCACAGAGGGGCCACAAGCCCTCTACACCCCTGCTCGCCTTGGCACTTCCTGCCCTGGACGATGACTTCTCCACCCAGGGCATCTACAGGGCACACCTCGTTGGAGGCAGAAGTTTCTCTTTTTAATAACTCTGGGGACATTGGCTGCAGCCGAGCTTCTGCAAGGGTGTTTATTTACCGTGAAATCAGGGGAGCAATGAACAATTCTGCACTCACAGCAGCAGCTGGCTGACCTTCTGCTTGAGTTCCAAGCGGAGCTTGAGCTCCACGCTCACAGAGGGGCCACAAGCCCTCTACACCCCTGCTCGCCTTGGCACTTCCTGCCCCGGACGATGACTTCTCCACCCAGGGCATCTACAGGGCACACCTCGTCGGAGGCAGAAGTTTCTCTTTTTAAACACCCAGCAGGGAGAAGGGCACCAGTGCCCCTGGCATCCTCCATGGCCTCGAGGGCGGGGCTGGAGAGGCGTGACTGCGGCCTCGCATGTTCTTCTGTCCCCAGCACTGGGCTCTGTGTGTACCTCTCACGAGGACACCAAAGGCAGCCACCACTTCCCCAAGAGTCAGACATGACTTAGCGGCTAAACAAGAAATCACAGAGGCACAAACACACGCACACGTTTAAGAGAAAACGCAGGACGGTTCCCAGAGCCACTTTTTGGAAGTGCATTCAGCCCTCTTCCCAGGAGCTGCAAATACACTTTAACAATTTTCCCATCAAGAATATAAGAACTCGTACCTCGTGACAAGGAACCAAGCGATCTGACTGAAGTCTGGAGAGGGTCTCAGGTAAGTCTTAATATGCGGCATGGCGTTGCTGCGGCCTGACGTGTCAGCTGACCACTTGCTAGTGATAGAAAGGCACAAGTCACCAGTCGGAAAACACAAATGGTCATCACAGCCCTAATATGAGAAAACTATGAAAAGCAAAATCCTGACGAGTAAAAATCGGTGAGTACATTGTTCTCTGTGATATGACCTGAGATAACGTCCTAAATTCTGTTGAGCTAACAGCATAACACATGTTCATTTTAGAATGTAGGTGCGTAGAAAATACCACCTGCAAAAAGCACGGTACACTCAGGCGCACGGCCCTCGCATCTTGTTAGGAGCACAAATATACATATGCACACGCACGGTTTCTATCAAGCTTCTCACTGTGCGTGAGCACACCCTGTCTCTTTAAAGGCAGGAACTGTGTTCCAGAGCACAGTGCTGAGTAGGAAAGGCTCACCAAACGCTGAATGAACAAAATACAAGATGGAAAAAATACAGACAGTACGAATATCAGAATGGAAAGCTGAAAAGTAGGGGGATCATTCAGAAATATCCCAGGCACATGCAGATGTTCACGTGTCTAAGCTTGGTTTCTAAGCTTCCAACATTTTGGAGACTAAGGTTCCATATCACGAGGTAAGAATCACTTATGAATATAAGAGGCCAGTCCCTCAAGAGAACAGACTGTTTGAAAGAGTAAAACTGGGATTTGGCAGAGTCATTATTGGATGATTAAATTCACTTGTGGGGCCTCCCTGGCGGTCCAGTGGTTAACAATCCACCTGCCAGGGCAGGGACACAGGTTCGGTCCCTGCTGTGGGAAGATCCTACATGCGAGTCAACTGCGCAAACCATCGCGCCTTTGAGCCACAACCGTTGAGCCCTCAAGCGGCAACTGCTGAGGCTGGCGCGCCCCAGGGCTGTGTTTCCCAACGAGAGGAGCCACCACGAGAGGCCCACGCACGTCTTAGAGAGCAGCCCCTCTCTCCGCAACGAGAGGAAGCCTGCTCATGGCAACAGAGACCCAGGGCGGCCGATAAACAAGCGAATAAAAGTTAAAAACAAAAAACCAAAATTTGCTGGTAAGAACACAGTACTCAAAGGGGCTCAATTTGAAGAAACGTCCTCTGCAAAATAAAATCAAACACCTCCAAAGAGAGCCTTACAGAAAGGCTCCAGGACGGCACCCTGAACGACACTGAGCGCTCGCTCGCTCGCTCCCTCTCGCTCTCTCCCTCTCCCCCTCTTCCTCTCTCTCTCCCTCTCTCCCTCTCTCTCCCTCTCCCTCTCTTCCTCTCTCTCCCTCTCTCTCTCTCTCCCTCTCTCTCCGTGTCTCTCTCTCTCTCTCTCTCTCGGCCATGTCGTCAGGGGCTTGCAGGAGCTTAGTTCCTTGCCCAGGACTGAGCCCAGGCCCTTGGCAGTGAAAACAGGGAGTTCTAACCACTGGAGTGGCAGGGAACTCCCAGGCTAAAGCTACTGAAAGGCCGTCTGTCTTCGTCTCTGGTTCCAGCTCCAGTGCACGTCTGTTGAAGCCAGGGTGAGGCCGCAGGGCGGGCAGCGGAGAGGACGCCGTGCGGCTGCGGGCTGGGCCAGGCAGTGAGCCAGAGGCTGCTGCGTGCCCCGGGGAAGGGGCGTGGACTCTCCCCTCAGAAAGCCCGCAGCTTCCCAGCGCCGTGAAGGTGTGCACAGAGGATGAGATATTTTGGAAACATGGACTAAAACGCTGCTTATGTAAACTCTAGATTTCCCAACATGTTATCTTTTTTCTTTGGATGTCAGTATTTAAACAGGAACCTCACAGAGATGAATTAGACTCTGGTATTAAAAACCAATTCCAAGAAACATCTACAACTTTAAGGGATTTCTATCACTAACATAAATAGATTAAAAATACAGGCATATTATGTAAAGCTCTTTTTTTTTAAAGAAAATCAGACAACATTCTTATTTTACTTGAAATAAGCAACAGCAGCATTCTAACCGGATTACTTACTGAAAATAGGAATGAAGCCAACTCTGTTTCTCCGCCGTCTGGATGCTATAGGGAAGAGAGCCCCCAGCTTTTAAAATAAGAGAAATAAAGCAAACAAATAAAAATTATTGGCTACAATTTGAGGATCCTCATTAAGAAGCTCTATCTACAGTGGTTAAAGAAGCCACCAGTAACTCCGTCTCACGGGAGAGCTCTTTAAAGGAAGCATCTACCCCCGCGCTAGGTGAGTTCTCTCAAAGGGGCTTCCTTTCTTAGACATGCATATAGCGCTAGCTGCTTAGTCCTGTCCAGCTCTTGCCCACCAGGCAACTCGCAGCCCAGCAGGACCCTCTGTCCAGGGACTCTTCAGGCAGAGTACTGGACGGGGTCACCACTCCTCCTCAGGGTGCATATCAAGTAGTAGCCGGTTGCCACTGCAATAGGAAACGGTATTTAACCACTGGAGGGGGTGGTGGTGGTGCTTCAATGTCTGGAGGCCAGCGATGAGCCTGGCCCACCCTGCTGCCCTCGCGCAGGCGGGACACTGAGATACTCTTTGCAAGACGAGGGCTTGTGCGTCCTTTTTGGGCCCAAGACCAGGACACTTGGGAGAGGGGAGACTGGGATGAGAGCCTGGCTGTCCTGCCTCCTCACCTTTTACAGTGATATTTCCAAAGAGCCTCTGTCCTAGCCACACAGATTCTTACAAGTGCAATAACCGAGGACCACGAAAATGCCCAGTAAACCACTCTGTTTTAAAAAAGGAATCCTGAAAGCTATAGTCCTAGAGAGAGAATAAAGACACAGTTCCCAGCGGAAACACAGTCAGGAGCCAGTGCTCTTGCCTGGAGAATCCCATGGGCAGAGGAGCCTGGTGGGCCAGAGCGTTGGACATGACTGAAGCACCTCAGCACACACATAGACCCTCTGGGATTTTGGTTGGTGCTTTCTGAATGCACTGTCTGGGGCTGCTGAACTCCACACAAGCTGAGTGCCCAGCACTGACCTGAGGGAACCGGAGGGCAAGACTGAGAGATGCCTACAAAGCAGCCCCGGGGTTCACAGGTGAAGCCCTCGAGAGGCTAGCCACATCAGCCAAGTTACACCATCCCAGAGAGCCCATCTCAGTGCCAGGCCTCAGCTCTGGGCCCTCAACATGCTCTGTATCGGGGATTCTGGGCCCTCAACATGCTCTGTATGGGGGATTCAGCTCCGGAAGAGCTACACAGTACTTTAGGCTGGGGGTATGTAGGGGGAAAGGGAGAGGTGTTAGAAAAAGGCACAGCACGGGGTTGTGGCGGAAGCTGGTTTTATCTGGATGTCTTATCCGGACAACCACTGGTGGCAGAGGAGAGAGCAATCTTTTCGGTAAAAGTATCAAGCACTCAGGGCTACTGTGAGGATTAAACAGACTCAAACTGCTCAGCTGTGTGGCAGCACCTTCAGAACACAGCGCCCGCCAATATCACCTACTTTAAAGATCCTCATCCAGTTGAGAGAGAATAACCTCCAAATTTCTCATCAATACCTTTCTGACCTCAAGGAGGAAGGCATTCTTATTACTTGCTTTAAAAAGTTTAGCAGGGCATTTATGAAATGTACACACAAAAACTCCATCGGGACAGTCTTCCCACCAGTTACCTGGATATCCTTCTAAGCTGGTCCGTACATTTTCCACTGAAGGATAGATCTAAAAATAAAAAAACAAAACTTAGAATGTACCACGTTGAAGAAACTATCTATGTGTGTTAAAAGGAAAGAAGTTTAGTTTTTACCAAGGTGAAAATCTCTATTAGACATAATACTTCAAGACTTAGAAAATGTGCTTTAAAAAGTTCCCATCTTATTGAAAACTACTGAACTACTAGTAATTAAACTACAGAAAGCATTTACAGTCAATGAAAGAAAATTACATTTCAATGAATATTTTTTCCTCTGAAACACCAAAAGAAAAACTGAATGTAAAATTCTTACTTCAAATGTCTCTAAATAATTAATAATGCCTGTAATTCTGCTGGCAATGTTTTATCAAAAACTTTTTTCTTGGCTTGACAGCCTAAAGGAAGGAACGGGGCATCTGCAGGCTGGTCTGTGGCCGAGCCAGAGCTCGGAAGAAACCAGCAAGCTCCTGGTGTCGGGCGCTGTTAGACTTGATCACAAGCGGCCGTGCTCCTGCCCTGCGCTCGGCACCTTCCATCCCCGATCCAAGGAATGAAACCCCTTTCTGTAGCAAGGAGGACAGATCTGACTCTTCTCCTGGACCAGAGGCTAAGAACAGCGACCTCAGGGAGGAGGGGCGCTCACCAGACGGAGAGGAGCAGCACTTCCTAGGGTCCTGCTTTCCTTGCCCAGGGTCACCAGGCTCTCTTTAAACTCAGAACACAGCCATCTTGACTCGTCTGCCCCCATGGAGCCAATGCTGGAGAACTGACCGATGACCGGCCAAGGCTCTGCTTCAGGTGTGGGTGCGGCGTGCTCTTTCAGAAGCTGGGAGGGAACAGAAGGAAGGCTGGCGTCAGTCCGACCACGCGGAGACAAGAGCCGGGACCGCCCAGAGCGTGGGCTGCTGTCCTCGGATCGCCTGCTTCACAAGGAAGAGGTGAAAGCGCTTAACGCTCAGTTTCAAACCCACGTACAGCTTTTCTTCTTTGGGAAAAAATTTTATTTTGTTTTTTAAATTTTTTTTGGTGTATCATTGACATACAGTGCTGTGCTAGTTTCAGATGCACAGCAAAGTGAATCAGTTACACGTACATCCACTCTTTTTTAGATTTTTTTCCCCATAGAGGTCATTGCAGAGTACTGAGCAGAGTTCCCTGTGCTGTACAGTAGGGTCCTTATTAGTTATCTATTTTGCATATAGTAGTGTGTATATGTTAATCCTTTGGGAAATATTTTTAAATACTGAAAATATTTTATTTTAATGAAGTGGACAGAAGTATTTCTCTTCCAAAAGTCTTTGATTTGTACTTAAACATATATTTTTTAAAATGACCCATTTTAGTAGCAATGTCAGACAAACTAGCAACCTGCCATATGAAATTAGCCTCTGCCTTGAAATTCCAAAGGTTTAATACACTGAAATAAAACCTAGAGGGTCAAACTATTATGTATTTTGACTCCTATCATTTGAAAAAGGCATGGGCTCTGGGCAGCTGTGATGCTCCATAAATGAAAGAGGATATATTCACACATGGATACATACCACCTTAAGCCCTGGGGAGACAGACCTGCATCTCCTGCTTTGTTTGGTATTTATGCAAAGCTGCAGAAACAAGTCAGAAAACACTTGAGAATTTTCTCTCTTTAAACCTGTGCTGAGCGCCTTCCTAGAGGCTGGAGACAGCAACAGAAATGAGCCACAGTTCCTGTTCCAGGGGAGCTCACAATCTGACAGATGCATGGTTCGGGGTATATGCGTTATTCTCACCACTGAGTAGGCATTAGGGCTTATAAACACATTCCCCAAAAGGCCCAAGCAGTTCTCAACTTCAGCCCTGGGCGCAGCATGGGGCAGGAAGGACTGAGCCGACGATCACAAGGCTCGGCTGCTATCCTGGGTTCAGCCCTTGATCAGCCACAGGACCGTGGCCCAAGTCCTGGGCTTCTCTCCCCGAGCAGGGGGCAGACTTCTGACCACGCCCCGTCTTTACGGGAAGACAGCAGTGATGCAACGCGAGCTCCTGACTGTGCAAAGGGGTCGCCAACTCGGAGAAGAGGCTGCTCCGCTTTCATACGACAGGGATCCTGCACGAGTGTGCGTCGCCACCCGGCCTTTCTGAGCCACAGTCCACAAGCTAAAGCCCGCGAGTGCTTGCTGAACAATCAATACGCGCTTTGCCCTCCTCTCCTCGTTCAATCTCTACACGATTCTGTGAGGGAAGTACTGCCATTACGCCCATTTCACAGGTGTCAGGAGGGTGGGAGCAAGTCAGTCACCCGGCCTATAACCGGGCCAGGATTCGGTCCTGCTGTGGGGTCAGCTCACAAAGCTGTTCGCTTACCCAGGGTGTGGGCTTCCCTGGCGGCTCGGCTGGGAAAGAATCCGCCTGCAATGCGGGAGACCGGGGTTGGATCCCTGGGTTGGGAAGATCCCTGGAGAAGGGAAAGACTACTCACTCCAGGATTCTGGCCTGGAGAATTCCATGGCCTGTATAGTCTAGGGGGTCGTAAAGAATCAGATGCGACTGAGCGACTTGAACTATCCAGCCTATGGGACTCCCCTGCTCCAGAGTTCAAGACAGAAGATGGTGGTGGTGAGACCCTGCCTGCTTTCAGCTGTGGTCTCCTATTTAAAAACAGGAAATTAAAAATTGTCATCGGCCAAAGGGAATTCTCACACAGCATCCATAATCTATGGAAAAAGAGGTTTTTAAGAAATCGTGTTGGGAATTTACTAAGGTAAACTGACACCTAGAGAGAGACAGAGAAAACTTGAAGCTTTAACCTGCTGCTTGTTTTGTTAAAGATCTTTCTTGGCTTATTTTCACACCAGCAGCAAAAGTCATTCTCAATTACAATTTCTAGGGCATTGGTTTAGCAAACAAAATACATCATTGCTCAGTTGTGGTCTTTGCTCAACATTATTTTCTGTTCTTTTTTGAATCTGTATGAAAAATCCTTGACATAAAATAAAATCCTTCATATGCTGAGCAAAAACTACTTGTATAAATACAAAGTCTCTATCTTTATTACAGTAAAAATCATCCATATGCTTTTGCCATTTAGATCTGTTAACTCTGCACCTATAAAAGAGGCAAAATGTTAAAATGCAAGTAATTAATAGAAACTATAATTAGATAATAAATTATAAGTGCTTAATGTTTGCCTAGAGTTGTGCTAGATATTATAAAGCTTTCAAAATAGACCAATTATAAATGAAATAGGAATGGACATACAATAAAATTTTTTTAAATAGTAAAAATTTCATTACCTTCCTAAGCCTGAAATGTCCCCAGTTATCTTTCTCATTTCCTTGAAAGCGTCCCGGGGTTGAGGCAATAAGGTAAACTCTAAAATGATACAAAACACAAGTTAGAGAACAGTGATGTGTTGTCAAAGAACCTGGCGACTTTCAGAGCAGGCACCGCGGTGGGGACGGAGGTGAGTGGGGAGAGCCCCGAGCCTCCACTCCAGCGCCTGAGGACCAGAAGGTACCGACGGGGACGGGCCTGCTCTGCCACTTCCTGAAGGGCAGCCCAGTGCCCCTCCACTGCCTGCACTGCCCACCAGGCCCCTGCACCCCAGACCGCAGGTGGTCCTCAGGGAGAGCCCCCGAGCTGCTGAGAGGCCACGTTCATCCTACTTGGTCTCTGAGAGGTCGTGCTCCCGGATGGCGTCCATCCACTCCTTGAGAGGGGCGGCGTTGTAAGCCGCCAGGTAGCCGATGAGGTCAGCTTTGAAGCGCGTGGCCGATTCTCCAGCTCCGTGGGTCCCGTGGACGACTCGGGGGTACAGGGGGCTCAACCATATTCTGGAATGGAGAAAGACAGCCCCCATGAACAGGCAGGAGCGGAGCTGATCGCGGCGCGGTCTCTCACCTCAGGGTGGACTCCCGCCTGCTCTCTCCACCTGCTGCTAAGGCCGCCCTTGCGTGTGTGAGTGCTAAGTCGCTTCAGCCATTTCCGACTCTGGGACCCCGCGGACTGCAGCCCGCCAGACTCCTCTGCCCACCGGGCTCTGCAGGCAAGAGCGCCGCAGTGGGCTGGCATGCCCTTCTCCAGGGGGCTTTCCCGAGCCGGGGACTGAGCCCGCGCTGCTTAGGTGCCCTACACTTTTACCACGAGCACCACGCGGGATGCCAAGGTCAGCCTCGCGGAGGACAGAGCAAAGCTGGCTGCACTCAGTGGCCCTCCTCACGTCCGGAGTTATTTCTGAAAAGCTCACCGTGGATTTTAGACCCAGGAAGGCCTGGCCTCTGCCTGCCTCTCCCAACTTGACCCCTCCACGCTCCCCCGTTCACTCAGCCCCCTGCTTATTCCCCCTCTTACTGTCTCAGCTCTACACTGCCTTTTTTTTTTCCCCCAATATTTATTTGGCCACGCTGGGTCTTAGTGGCAACCTGTGGGGTTTTCAGTTGTGGCATGTGGGCTCTTGTTCCCTGACCAGGGACCGGGACCCCTGCCTTGGGCGGGTGGGGCTGCAGCCACTGGGCCACCAGCTACGTCACCACCCTGCTCTCAGTGCCAACAGCAGCCTGACCCCTGGCTGCTTACAGCAGCTCCACAGCGGCGGCCGCAGCGAGCCTCTGCCCAGACGCACGGCAAGGCGGCGCTTTAGCCAGGCAGGAGATAAAAGTTATCTATAGTAAGAAAAAAATGTATGTGCAAACATGTTTTCAACAAACAAACTCAGTTTTATATCTATCTACCTACCTATATCCCATATCCGGGGTCTGGAATGAAGTATATATAGTCTATGTTTAGTTATATTACAGTAACACCAACCTTGGGCTTTCAGATAAATCAGTAACAAAACTTTAATGACATCTCAAACTTCATCGATTCCTTGTCAGTGTACTTTGCTAAAACCTCTACGTCACACCCACAAACAGCAAATGAGCACGTCTAAGCCCAGTCCTTCTGTGAACTTGCCCCTCGTGGATCATAGAGAAACAAGGCTTCGGAGCTCTCTCTAGTGCAGCTCCTTCAGCTGCAAAGCCAGGCTAGCCGTCCTCCCTCACAAAGGTGCCCACGAGGTAACGAACAGCGCCCAGCAGAAAGCAGCCTCAGCACGCGGGAGCTGCGTCCGCGGCCTCCCCTGCCCTGGCTCCTCCCGCCACGGCCCTGCCCGAGGAGCCACAACAGGAACTGCCCGTTCCTCTCTGGCCGGCGGCCCTCAGAGGAGGTGGAGAGGCAGGCCGGCGGGACCTCGCGAAGCCTGGCTGGGCGTCTCCAGAGCTCCGAACGCGCCCCCAGCAGGCTGGCCTGTCACACCTTCCTCCTCCTCAAGGAGACCCCTCTGCCAACCTCGGGTTGGCACCTGCCATCTACATCTACGAGCATTAAATCATGTGCGGCTACCTTTCAACACCCCCTGAAAGAAGGTCAGGGTGGAGAGCAGAGATGAGGCACCATGTGCTGGCGGAAACCGGCAGAAGAGGCCTTCAGAGACCTAGATACTGTCAGGAGCCGATTTTAAGAGCCTAATTCCTGCATCTCCTCGGACCTAGAGAAGCCCTAAAATCCTTCACGCTGACGCCTGCTTCTCACGAGCAGCAGGAACCCTCATGAAACCAGCACACACCTTCCGTGAAAAATGTGCCTGACGGCTTGCACACGTCCACCACAGCCACATACGTGCTGAGCTTCCCCTGCCTCGTGCTTGACGGCATGCACACGTTCACCAAAAGCACATATGTGCTAACTTCCCCCTGCCTCTCTGGAGCAGCTTCTGAAGAGCCATCTGAAATGCCATCTCCTGGACTATAGTCCACACTTTGCCACAGATAAAGCTTGCCTCCCAGCTCTCACGGTGCGCATTTTTTAAGTCAACACCTTGCACAGTGGGTAGTACCACACGAGACCAGGAGCGAAGCCCAGGTTCTGCACCGGGAGCTGCTGCTACCTGGCCGTGGGCAAGCTCAGTGGCCCCTCTGCGGCTCCCTCAGCTCCTGCGTGTACCGTGGCTGTGTTGGGTGGGATGGATGGGGGCAGTCTCCTCCCCACAGCAACTCAGGGCTTCAGGATGAGGGGGGCTCCTCCTGGATCAGAGGGTCACTCACAAGAACGGTCCTGGAGGAGGAACATGACAGACGACGACTTTCCAACCAGGACATCGAGATGTGAGACGCCTTCACCATTTGACAAAATAAGAACAGAAACCCTGGGCCAGGTAATTTTAAAATTAAGACATGAACAGGTGGATCGAGAAGCAGGTGAAAAGGACAGATGGAAGACCTTTAGGGGAGGAGAGTCCACAGGCCATGATAGGCAGACTGAAATAAGACTACACAAAATAACTTTTTAAAATATTAAAAAAAAAAAGTACAACTCACGACATGAAACTGTAAAGTATCAGACAGAGCAGAATGTAGACTAACAGCACCCTCTTTCCTGGGCGGGGCGGGGGCCGCAGAGAGAAGCTGGAGGGAAATTGTATACCACTTGTACTTTGAGTTTTGAACCGTGTGAAGTTACACCTGGTCAATACATTTTTAAAAAATTAAGTGTTTTTCAATAAAGGGAAAAATGAACACCTAAGCCCTTTACCTGTCATCCCTTCCCCACACAGCCAAGTCAAAGACGCCTGAGGAAGCGGGGCTGCCTCTACACTCCAGGAGGAGCCGGAGAGCCGTGGTGGGATTCTTTGAGCCACAGGAGACTCAGAGTCAACCTGACAAATCCTTTTAGTTATTGTTCCTCTAAGGACAAGCTATGTCAATTTCATTTCCTTTTCAGATGGGGCTTCAGATGAGTCACGGGTCCCAAAACTCAACTGGCAGCTTAGAAGCTGAGGGCAGCAAAAGAGCTTGCCAACCGGAAACACAGTGGGTCAGGAGCCCAGCAGCCAGGCTCTTAGGGCCCATCGGCCCCCGCCCCCGTCAGCACAGGGGCGTCCGCAAGTGCATCTAGAGCGGGACGCGGGGGCATGCCTGTAGGAAACTGCCAGGCAGGGGGGCAGGGGCTTGGACACCCGTTCTGGTGGGGAAGCAGAGTGAAGAGGGGCGAGGCCGCTGGCATGCGGAAAAGACTGCCTTTCACACTCAGAAGGGCTGTGTGACAGCAGAGGCGGCTCGGGGCTGGGCAGCCCACCCAGGCTCAGCAGGCCCGGAGGACGGAAGCTGCGAGGCTCCCTGTCTCAGCTCAACTCAGCATGCAACGCGGGCTCAGTGAGAGCCCTGGATGAGGGCTCTAGCCCAGGCTGGGTGACGATACGGGCAAGGGAACACAGAGCAGAATGCAGGGGAGAATACGTGAACCCCGAGAGGGCGCTGCCTCCAACACAGGCCGGCAGAGACATGCCGAATGGCCTCTCCAGCCAAGGGAACGGAGACCAAGGCTGGCTGTACTGAGGGCTTCCTGGGAAGGAGAATGAAGGTGAGATGTGACTCAAACAAGTCCCTAAAACGCCTAAGGATGAACCCTAACTTCCCCAAGAGATCGAAAACTGGATCTAGTAAACACGCACCAAGAACAAGGGTTAGTAGTTAAAAAAAAGCATGAAAGACCTTTGCGTTCAATCCTTTCGGAGATTTGTGACCCTATTACAGGCTCTGAAAAGACAGCAGTTTAGAATGTTTCATGGGAAACCAAACTGACTGGAGGTAAAGGGGTATGTATATATTTCTTAGTTCTATCAGTTCACTGTTGCCAACCCGTCTCCCTCCAGCCTCACGCACGCGTGCTCAGTCACGTGTCCCCATGGACTGCAGCTCGCCAGGCTCCTCTGTCCAGGGACTTTCCAGGCAAGAACATTGGAGTGGGCTGCCACTGCCTTCTTCATAAAGGGATATTTCTAGCATACAAGCAACCCCTGAGTTTTCCTTTGATGCCTAGGTGGCAGGCTGAGGTACAGGTGGGTTTGGGGGTGAGTGAGGGCCAAAAAGTTATCAGGAGGGTATTATTGGGAAAATAATACGATAGGTCCTTCCATTTTTTAATCCTCTTTCCTGCTTCAGATCCTTAGACCTACTCAGCAGGAGAATATATGTATGACACCATTTTTGTAAAAAATAGGGAAAAAACTACAGCATATAAATTTTATGTATTGGTATGTTTATAGGAAAAAATGGAAGCAGTGACAGACTTTATTTTCTTGGGCTCCAAAATCACTGTGAACAGCGACTGCAGCCGTGAAATTAAAAGACACTCTCTGGAGAAAAGCTATGACAAACCTAGACAGCATATTAAAGAGCAGAGATATCACTTTGCCAACAAAGGTCCATATAGTCAAAGCTATGGTTTTTCCAGCCACGTATGGATGTGACCACAAAGAAGGATGAGCGCCAAAGAACTGATGCTTCTGAACTGTGGTGTTGGAGAAGGCTCCTGAGAGGCCCCTGGACTGCAAGGAGATCCAGCCAGTCCATCCTAAAAAAAATCAGCCCTGAATGTTAGTGGAAGGACTGATGCTGGAGCTGAAACCCCAATCCTTTGGCCCCTGGTGCAAAGAGCCGACTTACTGTAAAACACCCTGATGCTGCGGAGGACTGAGGGCAGGAGGAGAAGGGGCAACAGCGGATGAGATCGCTGGGTGGCATCACCAACTCAATGGACATGAGTCTGAGCAAACTCAGGAAGATAGTGAAGGACAGGGGGGCCCGGTGTGCTGCAGTCCGTGGGGTTGCAAAGAGTCGGACATGACTGAGCAACCGAACGAGAACCTGCACAGGTGTGACAGGCGGGTGTGGGAGACCGTGGGCTAAACGCTCAGCACCAGCCGCCACCGTGGGCTAAACGCTCAGCACCAGCTCAGCACCAGCTGCCACCAGCCGCCACCGTGGGCTAAACGCTCAGCACCAGGGGGGCAGCACCGCTCTTCCGCGTGCACCTCTTTCCTTGCCATGATTCTGGTTTTCCTTCCCACAACGAAAAAAACTGGAGAGAAAGAAGACAGCGAACGTTCTCACGTTGGATGTTCCTCAGCACACAGAGCAACCACGGGACGAGCGGAGCCCTACTAACCCCTGCGTCTTCTGGTGCCAGTCCTCGCGGATGAGGTTGGAGGTGTGATGACGACCCGGAGGCCCTCCTCGTACAGCAGGAGCATCATTTTCCTTAAAAAACAGAGAAAGGAAGAGCAGCGTTAGGAGTGCTCTCAGAACGCCTTTCCGGCGCAGACGCGGCGGGTGAGAGCTCGCACACAGCCCGCTTACACTCTCCGCTTCCTCTACACATTCTCCAAGTCCCCTCAGGTGACAGGCCAGAGCCACCTTCCAAGACGCTCGGAGCGCTGGATGGCTGAAACGCGCCTGTGCTCCATCCCGCCCAGTGGCCGGGCCTGGCACTGAAAAGCCCTCCCGCCCCAGTCTGGGCCCCTATCGTCTACTCTGCATCGCTGTCACTATGAGGGAGAGAGCAACTTGCTCACTCTGTTTTCAGGGTCTGGGCACGCCCTCGTGCTGCGCTGTGGCTACCTAGCGTTAAAGCAAAACCAACCAAGAGACGGCAGCAGAACAAATGAGAAACTCAGGAGGCACCGCATATAGGCGAGTGCTGGCTCACGAAACCGGTTTCCGCACTTGCCAGCATGGGTGTGTGCAGCAGACTGACATAAACACATTTCCAGCTTACGTTCATTTTCAACAGACTGATTTTTTTTTTCCTTCAGGCAAAGCTTTGTTGAGGCCCCTGCTACAGCAGAGGGGAGTTACAACAAGCAACCACTGATCTTTCTTCACACTCCACAGACACCAGACTTGTCACGAGCCTGAACCTGGGCTGGAGGCGAGTCTTGCCTTTCACCCTCCCTTGACTCAAATCAGCAGATGGGGCTTCCCCACTCATCCGACTATTTCTCTTAGGTGAATTCCAGTGAGGGGAGGGGAAGAGCACACAGATGAGAGGTTCCCATCTGAGGCTGGAAGACCTCAGTGCCTCTGTCCATCACTTGGAGGCCATCTGACCTCACGAGTCACTCTGTGTCCCTCAGCCTGTTCCTCACTCGAAATATGAAGGATCAATCCTCCGTTTACTTTACAGGCCTGCTGTGATAATGAAATGCAACACACATTTTGCTTAACTTAAAGCATTCTTATGGATGTGACCACAAAGAAGGATGAGCGCCAAAGAACTGATGCTTCTGAACTGTGGTGTTGGAGAAGGCTCCTGAGAGGCCCCTGGACTGCAAGGAGATCCAGCCAGTCCATCCTAAAAAAAATCAGCCCTGAATGTTAGTGGAAGGACTGATGCTGGAGCTGAAACCCCAATCCTTTGGCCCCTGGTGCAAAGAGCCGACTTACTGTAAAACACCCTGATGCTAGGGAGGACTGAGGGCAGGAGGAGAAGGGGCAACAGCGGATGAGATCGCTGGGTGGCATCACCAACTCAATGGACATGAGTCTGAGCAAACTCAGGAAGATAGTGAAGGACAGGGGGGCCCGGTGTGCTGCAGTCCATGGGGTCGCAAAGAATCGGACATGACTGAGCAACCGAACGAGAACCTGCACAGGTTTGACAGGCAGGTGTGGGAGACTGTGGGCTAAACGCTCAGCACCAGCTCAGCACCAGCTGCCACCAGCCGCCACCGTGGGCTAAACGCTCAGCACCAGCTCAGCACCAGCCGCCACCGTGGGCTAAACGCTCAGCACCAGCTCAGCACCAGCCGCCACCGTGGGCTAAACGCTCAGCACCAGCTGCCACCGTGGGCTAAACGCTCAGCACCAGCTCAGCACCAGCTGCCACCAGCCGCCACCGTGGGCTAAACGCTCAGCACCAGGGGGGCAGCACCGCTCTTCCGCGTGCACCTCTTTCCTTGCCATGATTCTGGTTTTCCTTCCCACAACGAAAAAAACTGGAGAGAAAGAAGACAGCGAACGTTCTCACGTTGGATGTTCCTTAGCACACAGAGCAACCACGGGACGAGCGGAGCCCTACTAACCCCTGCGTCTTCTGGTGCCAGTCCTCGCGGATGAGGTTGGAGGTGTGTATGACGACCCGGAGGCCCTCCTCGTACAGCAGGAGCATCATTTTCCTTAAGAAACAGGGAAAGGAAGAGCAGCGTTAGGAGTGCTCTCAGAACGCCTTTCCGGCGCAGACGCGGCGGGTGAGAGCTCGCACACGGCCCGCTTACACTCTCCGCTTCCTCTACACATTCTCCAAGTCCCCTCAGGTGACAGGCCAGAGCCACCTTCCAAGACGCTCGGAGCGCTGGATGGCTGAAACGCGCCTGTGCTCCATCCCGCCCAGTGGCCGGGCCTGGCACTGAAAAGCCCTCCCGCCCCAGTCTGGGCCCCTATCGTCTACTCTGCATCGCTGTCACTATGAGGGAGAGAGCAACTTGCTCACTCTGTTTTCAGGGTCTGGGCACGCCCTCGTGCTGCGCTGTGGCTACCTAGCGTTAAAGCAAAACCAACCAAGAGACGGCAGCAGAACAAATGAGAAACTCAGGAGGCACCGCATATAGGCGAGTGCTGGCTCACGAAACCGGTTTCCGCACTTGCCAGCATGGGTGTGTGCGGCAGACTGACATAAACACATTTCCAGCTTACGTTCATTTTCAACAGACTGATTTTTTTTTTCCTTCAGGCAAAGCTTTGTTGAGGCCCCTGCTACAGCAGAGGGGAGTTACAACAAGCAACCACTGATCTTTCTTCACACTCCACAGACACCAGACTTGTCACGAGCCTGAACCTGGGCTGGAGGCGAGTCTTGCCTTTCACCCTCCCTTGACTCAAATCAGCAGATGGGGCTTCCCCACTCATCCGACTATTTCTCTTAGGTGAATTCCAGTGAGGGGAGGGGAAGAGCACACAGATGAGAGGTTCCCATCTGAGGCTGGAAGACCTCAGCGCCTCTGTCCATCACTTGGAGGCCATCTGACCTCACGAGTCACTCTGTGTCCCTCAGCCTGTTCCTCACTCGAAATATGAAGGATCAATCCTCCGTTTACTTTACAGGCCTGCTGTGATAATGAAATGCAACACACATTTTGCTTAACTTAAAGCATTCCGTGAGGAGAAGGCGACAGCAGCCCACTCCAGTGCTCTTGCCTGGAGAATCCCAGAGACAGAGGAGCCTGGTGGGCTGCAGTCCATGGTGTTGCTAAGAGTCAGACATGACTGAGCAACTTCACTTTCACTCTTCACTTTCCTGCATTGGAGAAGGAAATAACACCCCACTCCAGTGCTCTTGCCTGGAGAATCCCAGGGATGGGGAGCCTGGTGGGCTGCCGTCTATGGGGTCGCACAGAGTCGGACACGATGGAAGCGACGCAGCGGCAGCGGCAGCCGTTCCGAGTGTGCGTGCCCTCTATGCTTCAAGGCCCTGCTTTACTTCATCATCTGCCACGAGATAATTCTTGGCCTCTCGATGGTTTTCTGATTATTTCAGGAACCTAAATTCTCTCCCCCACACCCAGCTAGACATTTACTCAAGGCAGTAACTCTGCTTTATTTCCACTGAGGCCAAAAGCTGCTTAATGTTTACTGATGGAAGTCAGTTTCCACCTGGGGAAAAAAATGAACGACTCGAAAAACAACAACCCGAATACTATTTAGACAGAATGGAGTCAGCATTAAAAAACATACAAAAAGCACATGAAAACAGAGAATAAGATTTAGCTCTTGCAAAAAAAAAAAAAAAAGAAAAAGAATTTAATCTAAGCTGGCAAACAGTAAATTAATGCAGAGCTAGAGAAAGACAGCTGCTGAGACAATCTTCTTCCCACTTATGAGATGTACTCCCTGAAATCTCGACAAATTTACATGCACAGTCACCAAATTAGTAGCTAGGTGTAATTAACAGTAAGCCAGTTACGAATTCACGATGTAAGTTTTACAAATATTTCCACTAGTCAAGGTATCATTTACAGGGAAAATCGCACACTGATGTCAATGAATCCTATTAACCTGCACTGAGAATTGCTTTAAGGGGAACCATGTTAATCTTTTCATAGACCAAGTGGCGTGCCCCTAGAAGGCCAGAGTTAAAACCGGGTAAAAACACACAGCATGAGGTCTCCCTGGAGGAATGCTGACCTGCATGTTATCTAGTAAGCTGTGTAGGGAGCAAAAGCAATGTTTCTCACATTTGAAGCTGTTCCCTAACAGGGGAAAGCAAACTAATATCTGTGGAGCATTTATTAAGAGACGCTTACTCCTTGGAAGGAAAACTATGACAAACCTCGACAGTGTATTAAAAAGCAGAGACGTTACTTTGCCAACAAAGGTCCATATAGTCAAAGCTATGGTTTCTCCAGTAGTCACGTGTGGATATGAGAGCTGGACCATACAGAAGGCTGAGTGCCGAAGAATTGATGCTTTGAACTGTGGTGTTGGAGAAGACTCTTGAGAGTCCTTTGGACAGCGAGGAGATCCAACCAGTCAATCCTAAAGGAGATCAGTCCTGAATATTCACTGGAAGGACTGATGCTGAAGCTGAAACTCCTATACTTTGGCCACCTGCTGCGAAGAACTGACTCATTGGAAAAGACCCTGATGCTGGGAAAGATTAAGTTGGGAGGAGAAGGGGACGACAGAGGATAAGAAGGTTGGATGGCACCACCGACTCAACAGACGTGAATTTGAGCAAGCTCCAGGAGATAGTGGAGGACAGAGGAGCCTGGCGCGCTGCAGTCCACGAGGTCAGAGAGTCAGACACGACTCAGTGACTGAGCAACAGCAGTTCACGCGCCAGGCACCTAAGGCTAGCTCGCTGAGCCCCCCGAATCCAGAGGAGGCGCTGCCATTCCCCCTTCCTGACCAAGTGCAGGCGCTGTGGCTGGGAAAGGCCACGGGCACCACCCGGGGTCCCGCGCGAACCAGAAGCAGCGCGTACTTGGATCACACGTCTTGGACGCAGCACTCCTTGGGCACGGCTTCCCCAGTTGGGGGTGGGCTGCAGCTACTTCACGTTTCTGGGCAGGGGCGGGCGAGGCTGGGTCGGGGCAGCCCAGGTGAGAGGGGACCGCATCCCGAGGGGAAGGAGGAGGCGTTGCTACAGCCCAGCGGGGCAGGAGGCCCACCCTGGGCTCTGCGCCCTGCTACCAGCCATATCTGATGCTTCTCTCCCCTGTGGATTCTCGGGGGCCTGGGAGGTGCCTTTGCTCTCAGTGCCGGGGGCCACCAGAAAGCCTTGGCATTCTAAAGCCCGATGAGCTATGTCCCAGGATGGCAGGCATCTGGGAAACACAGATGGAACACGTTCACTGTTGCCAAGACGACCGTGAGCTCCTGGAGGATGCAGCTGCGTCTGGTCCCTTTCAGATCCTCCACGACACAGGTGTGGGTAAGACCATGTGACCCAGAGACCCCAAAGAGTCACCGCAGCAGCCCAGTCTGTTGGGGGGGGGGCCCACACATTTCCAGAGCTGGAGGCCTTTCCGCCATTCCTAATTCATGTCTGTCTGCCTCTCTCACCCAAAGGCTGAAAGCTGCAAGGACAGAAGTTGGCCTGTCTCAAACGCTTCATATTCCCTCGAGCTGGGCTTCAAGAGCGTACGAGGTATTTAATGAATAAGTTTTAGCACATTTTAAAGTGAGCAAGTGAAAGTAATCTCCAGACATGAGCTCAATCTCCTACAAGATACTGGCGCTTAACAAGGTGCAAACTGCGCCCGCTACGGGGGAGGGGTGGCTCGCCGCCGTCACTTCCCCGGCCCTTGCCCCTCTGAATGAGGAGCCCCCCTGGGCTTAACCCGCAAAACGCCTGTGGTGGCGGGAGAGGAGGAATGGGCTTTCAGAGTGTGCGTCTCTGGGATGGGGGGTGTGGGTGTGTGGCGGCGGCCACAGGAAACAGCTTTAGCAGTGAGGAAGCAACCAAAGTCAACTAAGGGGCCCCCGGCGGCCCGGGGGCTGGGACTGAACGGCCGCCACAGGGGACACGGGTCCCGCAGGCCACGTGGCCAAGATAAAAAATAAGCTGAAAAAGGTACAAAACTTTAAAAAATAAGAAAAAAAAAAAAGGTAAATTAAGAACCTAAGTAAAAATAAACAGTTCTAGTCCTGCCCCACACCAACCGGAGGACAGCTGCCTACTGACTCGGGGGCCTAATCTATAAAACGAAGACAAAGGACCAAGCAATTTTTTGGAAAAAAAAAAAAGAAAAGGAGAGCCCGCTGCCTCATGTGTTACTGTGTCTGACCCAGGCAGCCCAGCACTGAGCTCCTTGGGGTACGTGGCCAAGATAAAAAA
Source organism: Madoqua kirkii (assembly GCA_006408675.1). Lineage (NCBI taxonomy): Eukaryota > Metazoa > Chordata > Mammalia > Artiodactyla > Bovidae > Madoqua > Madoqua kirkii. The sequence goes on from SJYC01019570.1 coordinate 26,872, forward strand.
TAAGCTGAAAAAGGTACAAAACTTTAAAAAATAAGAAAAAAAAAAAAAGGTAAACTAAGAACCTAAGTAAAAATAAACAGTTCTAGTCCTGCCCCACACCAACCGGAGGACAGCTGCCTACTGACTCGGGGGCCTAATCTATAAAACGAAGACAAAGGACCAAGCAATTTTTTGGAAAAAAAAAAAAGAAAAGGAGAGCCCGCTGCCTCATATGTTACTGTGTCTGACCCAGGCAGCCCAGCACTGAGCTCCTTGGGGCCCAGCTCTCCTGAGCCTACCTGGTAACACAGGTAAGCGTGCAGGGTGAACGTGCCCGAGAAAAGCTGACTGCCGGCTCGGAACGTGTGTCCCCCGAAGGAGCCCAGCAGGCGGGCCTGAGAGCCAGGATCCACACGACTGGGTCAGGAAGGTGTTCAGGCTGAATTCCAGCTAAGGGTGGGGACAAGGGTCCACCCAGTGGGACCCTTTCCTGACGGAATGTTGACCCAGGACAGCTGGCTGCTGCCGCCCACCAGCGTCTTCCGTGGAGAAGCCGCAGGAGCCCCAGACGCCTGTCCAGTCTACTCAGTGCCGTTTGTATCTTGGGCTGAAATGAGCCTTCTGTGAGCTCTACGCCATGTAAAGAACAATTGATTCCCCAGGGACATAGGTGCTTGAGATCAGTCTCAACAACCCTCAACCCCTTCATCACAGTAAGGCTACCGATCAGGCGCGGTCGGTAAATGCGGCAACGTCTACACAAGAGCATCTAGACCCAGAAGGTGCGGGGCGGGGATGCGCGTCCTCTCACAAAGCGGCTCGCGGCTTCCTGCTCTGGCTCCTTTCTGAAAACAGACCGGCAGAATACAGCTTTAAGCTTACACAGCAAATGCTGAGCCCATGCCGTCATTTTTGGCATAATATCAGGAAAACAGTGGTCACTGCAAGACTTGGGCCAACACTTCCGCCTACGAGCTTCCTTGTTGCCTTAGGAACAGGAGGAACAGGTGCCCAAAGGGACAAGCCTGAGGCAGCAGACGACCTGTTTCCAGTGCTGGTCCAGAAGGAAGACGAGGCAGGAGAGTGTGGTGTATTTCAGGCACACTCGCTTTACAAGGACACTGAAATGAAGGCAGCCACGCCTCATTCTTTTCTCAGCTAGAGAACCAGTTATGTAAAAGAGCGCCATAGAAGTCTTAAGACGCAGCTAAAACGGGGTCAAGCTGGTGTGTGTCACGCGGGAAGAGAGAAGCTTCCCCCGCCTGCGGCTTGCACTGTCGCAGGCGCCGCCCAGGAGTTTGCTGAGGCGCCTTAGTGCAGGGACGGGCGCCAGGCTCTCAGGCTGACAACTTCTCGCAAAATAGTTTCTTTTACTCACAGCCCAGAGCTGACCTAACAATACTCTATTTGCTGCAACTTAGAATCTTACAAAAATCACAAGACTTTCTTTAAACCAGTGGAATCTTCAGGCATGCGATGCCGCGTCTATAGTCACTCAGGACCACGACCTACCCCGCCTGCGCCACCTGGGGGCTGGAAGGAAAGTCCTGAGCAGAGAGTGGAAAACCACATCACAGACGCAACTGCCAGGGCCAGGCCAGCTCCCCAGATCCAGACTTTCAGCTCCTGGTACTTGGTCTTAAGACTATTAGGAAAAACTCCATTTCGTCTACTTTCTAACTTATAGCTTTCCCCTCAACAAAATCGTCATATGTGAGTCCCTTTTGAGAGTGATTTCTGAAGAGCATCATTCAATCTTTTAAACTCATATTCTCCCCCATTTCATAAAAATTGCTTACGTGTGGTGTGTTCCAAATGCAATATCCAACTTTGCCTAGGATAAAAAAAGAGGTCAAGTCATTAAAAACAAACAAAAAAACCTCAACAATACCTGTATTTATTTAAAACAAAATCAGAAAAGATTCAGGTCAATTTTTTTTTTAAGTTTTTACTGCCTTCTAGTAGGCAAGCCCTTCATCACCAAGGCAGCCTTTACAATAACAGCCTCCAGGGAGGCTTATGTAAAAACTTTTTTTTTTAAAGTTACCCAGAATGATTCAATACATACTGCATTTTTAATTACAGTAATTAGAAGCCAGAAGCAGAATTTCTTTAGTTGTCTGAAAACTAGTAAAAAAAAAAATGAGACTTTATGCAAAGTTTTAAAATCAGACATTTGGCTCATACAAGTACATCCAATAAGTTTTCCAAGCATATTTTAAAGAAACATTGAAAGTGGTGGTGATGTGGAGACATTACGATGCTAGATAACACGCCATATCCATTTTCATGTTACAAAATGATAATTTTACAAACAAACTGGGGGGTAGGTGAGGGAGTAAAACATTTTATCTACCATCTGGTATCGCAAGACCTTAATTAAGCAGACTATGCCTCAAGACAAAAAAGTTAACGGCTTAGTAGCTGAGAATTCGGTGTATAGACAAGTCTTTCCTTCACAGCTTTGTATAACTTTGGAGAAATACTTGACTCTCTAAACCAGTCTTTCTCCTCTTTGAAATCAGAGTATTGCTAAAAGATTCTGGGACTTATTAGGAACAAATCGGAAGAGTACACTTAAAATGCTTAGGAAAAGGAGCCGCATGGAGTAAGCGCGCTACAAACGGAAACAAGTGCTACTGAAGTCGGAGGGCACCCCGCCCGCTCTCCAGACGGCCCTGTCTGCCGAGGGCAGCGGCGGGCAGCTGGAGCACACAGGCGAGACGACACAGCCCAGCTCAGCGACGCTCACGGACAGGGGGCCGCGTTCACCACCCGCACAACCTCAGGGTCTGGGGTCTCACAGACCAGCAAGCCGGCCTGGCCACAGAGGGGTGGGCAGGAAGGCGTGATTCGTGTCCTTGTTGTTAATGAAGCAGAGACGACGTGCCATCTGGTGTCAGTTTCAGGAGCACAGCAAAGTGACCCAGTTCTACACACACACGCACGTGAGTGTATTTGCTCTTTGGTGTATATAAATGTGCCTAGCATCTGTGTGTGTGTATAGACATACTCTTTTTCCGATTCTCCCCTCAATGGGTTATTACTATAAAATACCAAGTATAGCTCCCTGTGCTATGGAGTGGGTCCTTGTCGGTCATCTGTTTTGTATACAGTAGTTCCAGTGGTCATGTATGGATGTGAGAGCTGGACCATCAATAAGGCTGAGTGCCAAAGAATTCATGCTTTCGAACTGTGCTGTTGGAGAAGGCTCTTGAGAATCCCTTGAACTGCAAGGAGATCAGTCCTGAATACTCATTGGAAGGACTGATGCTGAAGCTCCAATACTTTGCCCACCTGATGCAAAGAATTGACTCACTGGAAAAGACCCTGATGCTGGGGAAGATTGAAGGCGGGAGAACAGGATGACAGAGCGTAAGATAGTTGGATGGCATCACCAACTCGATGGACATGAGTCTGAGTAAGCTCCAGGAATCTCTGATGGACAGTAAGGCTGAGTGCCAAAGAATTCATGCTTTCGAACTGTGCTGTTGGAGAAGGCTCTTGAGAATCCCTTGAACTGCAAGGAGATCAGTCCTGAATACTCATTGGAAGGACTGATGCTGAAGCTCCAATACTTTGCCCACCTGATGCAAAGAATTGACTCACTGGAAAAGACCCTGATGCTGGGGAAGATTGAAGGCGGGAGAACAGGATGACAGAGCGTAAGATAGTTGGATGGCATCACCAACTCGATGGACATGAGTCTGAGTAAGCTCCAGGAATCTCTGATGGACAGGGAGGTCTGGTGTGCTGCAGTCCACGGGGTCGCAGAGTCAGACACGACTGAGGGACTGAACTGAACACAGGTTTGGAAGACAGGGCTTGTTCCGCCCTCTAGTGGCTCCCTTGAAGCACGCTACCAAGTCTCCTAAAGGTCAGTACACGTGAAAAAACACTTTGTATTTCCATCGATTTTATTGCTGGTTGTCAGGATTCCTCTATCATTTATTTTCTGCCCATCGTAAGTGCTATCCTACTTCAGTTTAACCTCTGCTGTCTTTGGAAACAAACGCAAAACAGATTTTAGGCAACTGCTATCAAAGGAGGATCTTGTGCAGAAGGCAAGCCTAAACAGGATGATTAAAGAGATGGGATGATCTAAAACTCCAACTACATAAAGTACAGTGAGTTAAATCACAGGAAAAATGTTGTGAGATGGGTTTAAAATGGATGAGATTGAGATTTCTCACTGTTTTTATCTTTGAAATAATACATATAAACACAGTTAATATTCCACAGCTGAAGAATGATGCTTATGAACTGTGGTGTTGGAGAGGACTCTTGAGAGTCCCTTGAACTGCAAGGAGATCCAACCGGTCCACCCTAAAGGAGATCAATCCTGGGTGTTCATTGGAAGGACTGATGTTGAAGCTGAAACTCCAATACTGTGGCCACCTCATGCGAAGAGCTGACCTGAAAAGACCTTGATGCTGGGAGGGATTGGGGGCAGGAGGAGAAGGGGACAACAGAGGATGAGATGGCTGGATGGCATCACCGACTCGATGGACATGGGTTTGGGTGGACTCCGGAAGGTGATGGACAGGGAGACCTGGCGTGCTGCGGCTCATGGGGTCGCAAAGAGTCGGACATGACTTAGAGACTGAACTGAAGAATGATAAAACACCTAGGAGCTGGAATTCTTTAATCTTGTGTGAATGGAAGAAAAAGGACATTAGAAAGTAAATGGAAAATAAAAAGAATCAGGTCCTATGTAATTCACCCTTGTCTCTGTCTGTGCTCCAAGGGCAGAAATCCTGAGTCAATGCACTAAGCTCTTGGCCAGGAGAGAAAAGGGTCCTGAAAGAGTCACTCGTCCAGCTGCTCAGGAATGGACTGGCCTGCCTGCTCAAACAGGAAAAAGTGGCCACTCACCAGCCACTTCAGAGCCACCAGAGGAAGGAAGGACATCATCAACATCGCTTCATTCCCTGCTGCCCCTGCTTCTTACACCAAATGCCA
>SJYC01019571.1:0-15725 GCA_006408675.1 Madoqua kirkii
AAAAAAAAAAAAAAAAACCTAGAAGAAGATGCCAAAGACTTATAAATTACAACTCACTCCTAAGAGACTGGTGAAATAGAAATGAACAAGAGAAGGCATTTTGAGGCTGTCTCAGCAGATCCATGACAAGTTCCTTCACTCCGAGTTCTTGCTAGAATACAAGTATATAAAGTTCCCACTCAAATACACACCTGAGAGAGTGGCTTTTTGCTAGCGCAGTTGATCCCACCAATAAAAACTATGTTGGGCATGATGGGCCTCGGGAAATTAAACACAAAGTCACTTCTGAGAAGCCAGACAGACCCAGAGCTCAGGAGATCCTGAACAGTCATGTCTTTTTTAAGGATTTCCGAGGCAAGTAGCCTGTATGGGGAATAAACCACATCGCACAGCAAACTCTCTGACAAGGTGATGAACATGTTCTTCACCCGCTGCAGAAAGGTCATGTGATCTGAGTTAAAGGACAGAGACCTGGGCACGTAGGATGGTGGACTGGGGCTCTGGGTACCCTGAAAGTCCAGGCCGCATGGCAGTCCATTCAAGAAGAACACGGCAGGCACCGACAGGTACTGGGCCACGATGGCGCCGCAGGGAAGGAAAGGGTCTGTCAACACGGCATCGAAGCTACTTGCCATCAGGGAGGCCATCAGCTCCTTGTTGTGCAGTAAGTGGGAGCAGGCAGATAAGAGCAGAGCTGAGTCCTTTTTTATTTTCTGGTATGTTTTGATCACGCGCTTCAGGAAAGGACCATCCTCAAAAACAGTACGCCCGAGGCTGGTAAAAGTCTCTTCCAAGTCCTCCCTTTGGAATGGCACAGGGTACCTCTTCAAGGTGTAAAATGCTTCCTCTTTAATGTACACGGAGGCGTCAGGTGCCAGGACCACTATGTCATGTCCCCTCTGCTGCAGTGGCTGGAGGGGTCCGATCAAACTCAGCCAGTGGCTGCCATCTACCGGGACCACCAGCAGCTTCCCGCCCTGGGACACAGAAGGGCCGAGCGCGCACAGCAGCAGGAGCAGGGTGACTGGGCGTTCCCCCTGGGACCCTGCTGTCATGCTTGCTCTGCCGTGGCTACCGAGACGGTCACCTGCTGCCCTCTCTCACTCACACAGAGCAGGAACCCAGCTGTGCACCGAGTTAATGGTTGCCTGTGTCACGTGACCACAGCTGTCAGTCAGCTACAGACTGCGGCGGCGTTTACTTTTAGAGATAACGAGGGCAGGGCTTCCTAGGTCTCGCCACAGGCAACAGTTTAACCGGCTGGAAGCCCTATACTCGATTTACAACACTGTGTTAGTTTCACGTGTAGAACAAAGTGATTCAGGCACATGCATGCTCACGCTTCTGCACTCTTAAGCTCCCTCCTCTCCCTCCCCTGCCCAGGAGTTCACCAAGATCAAGATTCTGGGTGAGAAGGAAAAAGGTGGCAAGGGCTTGGCTCATAGGTGTGTGCTTATCTGTCATTCTGAAATTCATAGTCCAATTTAAACAGTAAGGGCAGTCATTCTTCTAAAGCCTCAATGTCACGAGTGTTCATCTGCAGATTACACTGAGCAAAGGGGCTGTAAAAGCACGTAGTCACCATGTTAATGATTTTATGACTTTACTGCATCAGGCAGAGCCTCAGAACTTTGTGAGGCCTCTGTGCACTTGAATGGTTTAGGAGTGTGACTCTGTCCAAGACCAGAAATTGTTCTTTACCAAAATGAATAGCAGGCAGTCCACACCCACTCTCAAAAATTATGACCAAGAACCATGACTAAGCAATCCAATAAAACTTCTGCCCTGCAACATGTGGAGACCTGACACTCAAAATCCACTGTGAATTCCCCCATTCATCAAAGATTGATGGCAAGTGTTGGCCCTCCCAGCATGATGCGAAGAGCCAGGGCCTGAAATCCAGGATAGACACAGTCTGTGCCTGTCAAGAGGGCTCTAGCAGACAAACAAGGCAATTACAGGGCAGGCTGAGATGTGCTGGGGTCGGGGAGCAGGGCTGGCCACGGAAACCGAGCAGGGCACTGATGTAGTCTTGCTCTGGCATCTACTGAAGAGTACAGTGTCTGCAAGAGCATTCCTAGACCCACTGGAAGGTGATTTCTTCTAAAGCTAAAGCCACGCTGAAGTGAAGTGAAGAAACTCACCCTCTCAACTACTCCTAGCTCACTTGATGGAATCAAACTGGAGCTGCTTGTTACTAAACTTTCAGGGCTACATGAAAACAAGTCCACTCCCTCTGGATGATCTGTGGGGCCCTCCAGGGGAAACAAAGTCATCTTCCCTGACTCTCCATAGCATTTTGCTTTATTCTGCCTTGTCGCTGTCACCATTTACTCCCTCAGTCGTGTCCAGTTCTTTTGCGACCCCGTGGACTGTAGCCTGCCATGCTCCTCTGCCCATGAGATTTCTCAGGCAAGAAAACCAGAGTGGGTTGACATTACTTTCTCTAGGGGAGCTTCTCAACCCAAGGATCAAACCCACGTCTCCTGCGTTGACAGGTGGACTTTATTTTTTTTTAAAACCATGGAGCCTCCAGGGAAGCCCGTATTCTGCCTTGTATCCTTCAGCAATTTGCCTGTCTGAGTTCCCTACTAGACTCCCTCTCTGCCTCTATCTCTACCTATCCAGGGCTTTGCAGACAGTGTAAGTGAAAGTGAAGTCGCTCAGTCATGTCCGACTCTTTGCGACCCCATGGACTGTAGCCTGCTAGGCTCCTCCGTCCACAGGATTTTCCAGGCAAGAACACAGGAGTGGGTTGCCATTTCCTTCTCTGGAAGATCTTCCCAACCCAGGGATTGAACCCAGGTCTCCCACACTGTAGGCAGACACTTTACCTTTGAGCCACCAGAGAAGTCATGTTTCTGTATGGGTGTGATGCCCCTTCTCCCTTTGCTCTAGGCCCTATATTCAACCCAGCACGTGCCAGATCTGGATCATTCTACCACGAGTTCTCAGACCCAGCGCCACGGTCTTGTTTCTAGGCCTCAGCCTCCAAGGCTCCTAGTCCCTACCTCTCCCTTTTGATTCCCTGCATCAGCCGTCCATCGCACAGCCCTGCGCCGCCACCACCCCTGAAACCTTGGTCAGCACACTCCTAGGGCTCAGAATAAATGCAGACTCCTTAGCCTTGCCTTCAGAACTCCCTGGGATCGACTCCATTTCATTCCACTTCTCTAGCCCTTCTGCTTAACTGCTCTCTCTGCCCCTTTCCTTCCTGCCATTCTGAATCACTTAACCTACCCGAAACACACCTTGTACTTTTCCATATTGCTTCGTTCACACTGGCCTCTATTACCAATCTCTACCTTCTACTATTGTTTATTGCATGCTTCCAAAGTGCCAAGTTGGCTTGAGTTCTCAAGGTGATAGAGTCAGCAGTTTGTTCTGGTGAAAAGGTGAACCCTTTTGGATCTATTACCTTTTATAATGAAATATTGAGTTCACTGGTTAATCATTCCCTGTTAGAACTAAGTGAACTTTATTGGTGTTGCCTCACCATTTATCAAAGCAAAGAATATAGTGTCATGGAAAGAAAGAGGAGGGAGTGGAAAAGAGCCAGATGCCAAAAAGAAAATCATGGTTATACAGCAGTTTTAGCAGAAATAATCATGGAATCCCAAGTTTACATGCAGCACTTAAACATGGCCAGCAGTTTTCATCATTTTCATATACTGGGTCAGGAGTTAACAGACTATGGGCCAGAGCGCCCTGGGGATCCCCAAAACCTCTTCAGAGAATTTTTCAAAGTTAAAATTATTTCTAAGATAATGATATTTGACTTTTGAATACACTGGAGTCTCCAAGTGGCTACATGACATGTGATATAGCAATACACTGAATGCAGAAGCAGATATAAAAATTGAGCTCTTCTGTTAATCCAGAGAGATGTTTTAAAAAATAGAAAACAATGGCACTTTTTATTAATTTGTTTTGAAAAAGTTGTTTTCCATAAATATATGATTTATATTAGCATGTAATGGGTTTATTGTTATTAAATTGACTTTGTTTTAATTTTTGCTGGAACAAGTACCAATAGATATAACCCACATAAACAAAAGCAAAAGGGTCCTGAGGAAAAAAAGTTGGAGAAATGCTGTCCTAGACAAATGGTAAGAGTGTTTGTTTCTCAGACAAGGATCAGACTAAACTTTACTCCTATTACTCTGCTCTACCCCCAACTTAGATATATCAATAACCTCAGAAACGCAGGTGACACCACACTTATCACAGGAAGCAAAGAGGACCAAAGAGCCTCTTGATGTAAGTGAGTGAAAGAGGAGAGTGAAAAAGGTAACTTAAAACTCAACAGTCAAAAAACAAAGATCAAGGCAGAGGTCCCATCACCTCAAGGCAAATAGATGTGGAAACAATGGAAACAGTGAGACACTATTTTCTTGGGCTCCAAAATCACTGCAGATGGTGACTGCAACCATGAAATGAAAAGATGCTTGCTCCTTGGAAGAAAAGTTATGACCAACAGAGACAGCATATTAAAAAGCAGAGACATTACTTTGCCAACAAAGGTCTATCTAGTCAAAGCTATGATTTTTCCAGTAGTCATGTATGGATGTGAAAGCTGGACTATCAAGAAAACTGAGCGCTGAAGAACTGATGCTTTCAAACTGTGGTGCTGGAGAAGACTCTTGAGAGTCCCTTGGAATGCAAGGAGATCCAAGCAGTCCATCCCAAAGGAAATCAGTCCTGAATATTCATTGAAAAGACTGATGCTGAACTGAAGCTCCAATACTTTGGCCACCTGATGCAAACTTATTGGAAAAGACCTTGATGCTGGGAAAGACAGCAGACAGAAGAAGGAGAGGACAGAGGATGAGATGGTTGGATGGCGTCACCCACTCAATGGACATGAGTTTGAGCAAACTCTGGGCGATGGTGAAGGACAGGAAAGCCTGGCTGCAGTCCATGGAGTCTCAAGGAGTTGGACATGACTAAGTGACAGACTGGACAACGGGACAACAGCCCCCATCTCAAGCCAAGGGGAAGCCTGATGTCAAGCCTACTTTAAGAAAATGACTTTCTTGATCCAAGACCTTGATTTCCTGACCAGAGATGGAACCAGTGCTCCCTGCATTGACAGCACAGGGTCATTAACCACAGGATCATCAGAGAAGTAACTGTGAGAACTATCTGCTAAGGTAGTCAGAGCCACAACTCCCCGTTTGGCAGTGACCGCTCAGTGGAGATTGGGTGGGTGGAGCAAATGAATGGGCGGGGCCTCTGCGGCAGCGTGAACCCGGTCACAGAGCACCGTGTGAGCAATGCATTCTGGGCTCGCCCAATGAGACGCGGCATCATCACAAGGGGCGCCCACTCCGGGCAGCCTGGCCTGGCGGGCACTCGGGTCCGCGCCCCGGGGGCTGCCAGCCAGCACCTGTCCTTGGCCCGCGGGGCCGTCCCGGCCTTCCAGTATGGTAGACTACTACGAGGTGCTGGGCGTGCCCCGCCAGGCCTCGTCGGAAGCCATCAAGAAGGCGTACCGCAAACTGGCGCTCAAGTGGCACCCGGACAAAAACCCTGAGAACAAGGAGGAAGCGGAGAGGCGATTCAAACAAGTGGCCCAGGCCTACGAGGTGTTGTCCGACGCCAAGAAAAGAGACGTGTACGACCGCTACGGCGAGCGGGAGTGGAGGGCGGCGGCCGCGCCGGCGGCGGCAGGCCATTCGAGGACCCCTTCGAGTGCGTCTTCACCTTCCGGGACCCGGCCGACGTCTTCAGAGAGTTCTTCGGCGGCCGGGACCCGTTTTCGTTCGACTTCTTTGGAGACCCGCTGGAGAACTTTTGGGGGGCTCGGAGGAGATCCCGAGGAAGCCGAAGCAGGGGGTCCACGTCGCTCTTCTCCGCCTTCAGTGAATTTCCAGCATTTGGAGGTGGTTTTTCTCCTTTTGATACAGGGTTTACCTCATTTGGTTCCATTGGGAATGGGGGCCTCTCTTCCGTCTCCATGTCCTGTGGTAGTGGGGGGACAGGCAACTTTAAATCTATGTCGACTTCCACCGAAATCATGAACGGCAAGATGATCACCACCAAGAGAATCGTGGAGAATGGCCAAGAAAGGATAGAAGTGGAAGAAGATGGGGAGCTGAAGTCCCTGATAATAAATGGCAAAGAGCAGTTGTTAAGCACTGACACCAAGTGATCCTGGTCCACGTTGAACTCAGAGCACAACTTGAGAATAGCAGGGCGTTCTTTTTTTTTTTTGAAGATTGCAAGCGAGCTCTACTTGCAAAACAACTGTACTCAAGAATTTATGAACAGTTCGTGCCAACGCCAATTTGTTGCTACTGTTGGGCCACAGAATAGGACCTCTGTTTTTCTTTAAAACTGTTGTAAATACCTGTATGCACTTTGCTATTTATTAAACATAACTCCAGGGCAGACGCTGGTAATTTCGTGTTACTGAGACAGAATGTTCATCAGGGCACCTTCAACCCAGCCTTTCTACTTTATTTGCAGTGTGAACCTAGTGGTTTGCTCTGAAGTTAATGTTGCCAAGATAAATCAGTTTACTTTCATTTTTAGCACAAAGAAGTAAGAGATATGAATATATTAATAATACTTTTGGTTTAAAGATGGTGTTTAGTTCCACATATTGCTGGTGACACAGTGAGAGTTAACTGTTAAAATAAAACGTTAAGCCTAGCTTTTTAAAAACAGGTAAGCCTGGTAAAGGTAGTGTATTTAGTTTCTCATGCCTGCACTAACAATTTACCACAAATTCAGTGACTTGGAACAATGTGTATTTATTCTCTTAAAGTTCTGGAGGTCAGAAATCTGAAGTTGGTTTTATAGGAATGAAGTCACTACAGGGAACATGGATGGGTGGGCTGTAGTCCAAATAGTTGCAGAGTCTAATACGGCTGAGCGACTACACACAGACATACATACACATTCTCTCTCCCCGTTCTCAACTCATTCTCCCTCCAAAGACTAGGGAAAAACACTTAAGTGAATTTCCTCACAGTACACAATTGATTATGAGCAGTCTCAGGACAGTATTCAGATCGCTTGACATAAGAAATAAAAAAATAAAAAAAATTAAGAAAAAAACAGTGGTGGTGATGACCAAAAACAATGAAAATCTCATTGCTAGCTTTTGACTGGTTCTGCAACTATGACGGCTGGAAATGTAAAAAGCATTTTCGTAAGGCTACACACAGTTTTCCCATTGCCCATGCACAATGTATCTCATCTCAGGTTGACAAAAGCCAGAAATTTTGGAAAGCTTCGAATAGTGGAAAGTTTGGAATATTGATTGAGTGGTGAAACATACACAGATCTGAGAGGAAGCTTTCTGTTGGCACATTTCATGCCCTCAAAATCTTTGGGGGCATAGTTGCTTTAGGATATTCCATTACAAAGTGTGTGACTCCCACCTGTTGGTCATCTCCAAAGAAAGGTTAGCATAAGGCATGAGAGTGAAAAGATATCTGAACTGGACAGGCTAACAATGCAGTTTGTTCTCTCATCTGAAATTATAATCACTCTATTTGTGAGTCTACCACATAGGATATGGGTCTTGATTATACTGTATCTTCATCTCTCCTGCACATCTCATTGTAGTTCCTTCTTTATCTCTTTAATTATAAACTTGTCTTTTCTGCTAGTTTTCAGGCCTTTCACAACAGTATTCTATAAATGGTAATACTGGTGTTCCCTGGTATTCAGCTGGTAAAAAATCTGCCTGCAGTGCAATAGACCCCAGTTCCATTCCTGGGTCAGTAGCTCAGCTGGTAAAAACAAAAAAATCCACCTGTAATACAGGAGACCCCAATTCAATTCCTGGGCAGGAAGATCCCCTGGAGAAGGGATAAGTTACCCGCTCCAGTATTCTTGGGCTTCCCTGGTGGCTCAGATGGTAAAGAATCCACTTGCAATGTGGGAGACCTGGGTTTGATCCCTGGGTTGGGAAGATCCCCTGGAGGGGGGCATGGCAATGCACTCCAGTATTCTTGCCTGGAGAATCTGCATGGACAGAGGAGACTGGTGGGCTACAGTCCATGGAATCACAAAGAACTGGACACGACTGAGTACAGCACGGGAGGGTGTGAATTCGAGTTCTTCCTTCAACGTATTGGCCACTGCCCTCAATATAAAATTAATGGGATATTTCACATTGTCTTCAAATCATGCTACGTATTTTACACTTACAGTGTATTTTACACTTAAACATGTCAGTTTGGACTACACATCTTAAGTGCCCAGTAGTCATATGTAGTTAGTGGCTACTTCCTCAGATAACATATGATCAATGTTTGTAAATGTTTCATTAATCCATCTAAAAATGCATATTTTCAATTTTCTAATTAAAAAGCTCAACACGCCTAATTCTGAAAGTGATGTCTTAAAATATTTCCCCATTTAACTGAATTTTGCTCAATTTACATTTGATTTATTTAAGTTTTTACTTTAAACATATAGCTGCTGAATTGGCACACATAGGTTTGACTGTTTCATGAAGTTTGCCTTTTAAAAATGTTTAATCATGATAAAATACTCCAACATAAGATTTACCATCTTAACCACTTTTAAGTGTACCGTTTGTGAGTGTTAATTACAGTCATATTGCTGTGCAACCAGTCTCCAGAGCTGTTCATCTTGAAAAGCTGAAACTGTATACCCCTTAACATCTCCACAGTTTCCTCCACTTCATAGTCCCTAGCAACCTCCATTTTACTTTCTATGTCTATGAATGTGACTACTCTAGGTTCCTCATGTTAGTGGAGTCATAAAGTATGTGTCTTTTTGATCCTGACTCATTTCACTCAGCATCATGTCCTCTAGGTTCATTCATGTTGTCAGAATTTCCTTCATTTTTAAGGCTGAATAATATTCCATTGTACAGATAGACCACATTTTGCTTATCTGTTCATCTGCCACTGGACATGGGTTTCTCTCACTTCTGGCTGTTGTGATAATGCTGCTATGAACATGGGTATACAAATATCTCTTTGAGATACTGCTTTCAATTATTTTGGGTATATATCCAGAAGTGAAGTTGCTGGATCATCTGGTAATTCTATTTTTAATTTTTTGAGGAGCTGACATACTGTTTTCCACAATGACTGTACCATTTTACACTCCCAACAACAGCATTATGAGGGTTCCAGTGAAGGAACCCTGTGGTGAGGAATCTGAGCCCCATATCAAGTATCCCAGACAGCAAGGAGAACTTCCAGAATATCTTGTTTAAAGGTCAGTGGGGCTCACTTTGGGGAGAACCAGAGGGCTGTAGAAAATAGAGACTTTACTTTTCAAGGATGCACACAAAATCTCATACACTCTGGGGCCCAGAGCAAAAGCAGGAATCCGCTAGTCTTGGAGAACTGCCAGGAGCCAGCATGGAGAATCCCACCTGTGGCAAAGGTCATGAGGAAGAGGCCTGATGGGCAAAGGCGAGGAGGAGCCTCGCCTCGAGGGAGCCTCTGAACCTGCTCAAGCATCTACCCCAAACCAGAATCTGTCTGTCTTACTACTTTATGTCTTTCACCAGCTCTTCTGACATTAGCAGGGGGCTGTCCCTAACCACATTTCTCTGGAAAGAGTTAACTTAGGGCTCTAGTTGATAAATCTCCTGGGCATGAAAGGAGTGTTTCAAACCCCCTGTTAGCATTCTAGCTTACTTGGCAGGTTTATCCAGACTCTTGCAACACTGTTGAGCCAATGCTTGCTGCCAAGTTCTCACATCCCTTATCCATTGTGTTCCTGGGAGTTCATATAGTCAGGATGTAGAAATAACAAGCAGTAGCTTTAGCATTAGCAACATTAGACTTTGAGTTAATAAGTTCTTTCTTTGCTGTGACCCCCTGAATCTTTGCTCCATAAAAATGTGACTCTGAACTTTAAGGGTGATGCAGGCTAGAAATTTAAGAAGAAACACTTTAAGGAATAATTATTGTTCTGGCTGACCAACCTTTAACAAAAAGAGGTCATAAAATATCAACAGGCCTCCAGGCCAGAAGATAATGTACAAAAAATAAGACTCTTGCAGGAAGGAAGTTGATATCGATAAAAGTAAATACTGATGGAATGTTGAGTTGACTCTGCATTTTTCACCTTGTTGTATGTACAACTCAGGGTATAAAAGCCCTCTCTGGAAATAAAGTAAGTGGGCCTCACTCACTGAAGCTTGGTCACCCCGTGTCATTCTTTCTTTATATCTCTAAATCTCGAGGATGCTGTCACCCTGAAGATATCCTGGATCCAACCAGAGCTGGACTCCGACAAGTGGCACCCGGAACAGGGACATCTGAAGGTAGGTCTCCCCCATTGTGCAGTTTTCGGATGGCTAGGACCCTACTCAGGGTGCCACGGACCCCCCTGCATAAGATAGGTAGGGAAAGAGGGATGGGAAGTTTTGGGCTGAGAAGAAACCCAGTTGATAGGCTGAAAGAAACCTGAAGTGTTGATTCTTGCAATATAAGACAAGAAATCTGTACTGAAACCTAAAATCTTTCTCTATAAAATTTCTGACATGGGTAACAGTGAGTCTAAAGAACGGCAGCTTTTTATAGGAGTAATTTTGCAAGTGTTAAACAAAAGAGAAATTAAGGTTAAAAAAGCTAGCGTTTAACTCTTTTTTACGTTTGTACAAGAACAATGTCCTTGGTTTCCAGAAGAGTACACTGTTGATTTAGATGCTTGAAAAAGGTAGGGAAACAGTTAAAAACTTACTATACTTTGCATGGGCCAAAAAATGTTCCTGTAGATGCTTTTGATCTGTGTAATATGATTGGAAACCTTCTGGACCCCTGTCATGAGGCTGTTAGATAGCCTATGGGAGAGGCTATGGTGGTGGATGATGGTGGGTCTCCACATTCTACACAGATCATATTTTCTGCCATTGATCCTGGATCCAACCAGAGCTGGACTCCGACAAGTGGCACCCGGAACAGGGACATCTGAAGGTAGGTCTCCCCCATTGTGCAGTTTTCGGATGGCTAGGACCCTACTCAGGGTGCCACGGACCCCCCTGCATAAGATAGGTAGGGAAAGAGGGATGGGAAGTTTTGGGCTGAGAAGAAACCCAGTTGATAGGCTGAAAGAAACCTGAAGTGTTGATTCTTGCAATATAAGACAAGAAATCTGTACTGAAACCTAAAATCTTTCTCTATAAAATTTCTGACATGGGTAACAGTGAGTCTAAAGAACGGCAGCTTTTTATAGGAGTAATTTTGCAAGTGTTAAACAAAAGAGAAATTAAGGTTAAAAAAGCTAGCGTTTAACTCTTTTTTACGTTTGTACAAGAACAATGTCCTTGGTTTCCAGAAGAGTACACTGTTGATTTAGATGCTTGAAAAAGGTAGGGAAACAGTTAAAAACTTACTATACTTTGCATGGGCCAAAAAATGTTCCTGTAGATGCTTTTGATCTGTGTAATATGATTGGAAACCTTCTGGACCCCTGTCATGAGGCTGTTAGATAGCCTATGGGAGAGGCTATGGTGGTGGATGATGGTGGGTCTCCACATTCTACACAGATCATATTTTCTGCCATTGACAAAGAAAGAACTTATTAACTCAAAGTCTAATGTTGCTAATGCTAAAGCTACTGCTTGTTATTTCTACATCCTGACTATATGAACTCCCAGGAACACAATGAATAAGGGATGTGAGAACTTGGCAGCAAGCATTGGCTCAACAATGTTGCAAGAGTCTGGATAAACCTGCCAAGTAAGCTAGAATGCTAACAGGGGGTTTGAAACACTCCTTTCATGCCCAGGAGATTTATCAACTAGAGCCCTAAGTTAACTCTTTCCAGAGAAATGTGGTTAGGGACAGCCCCCTGCTAATGTCAGAAGAGCTGGTGAAAGACATAAAGTAGTAAGACAGACAGATTCTAGTTGGGGGTAGATGCTTGAGCAGGTTCAGAGGCTCCCTCGAGGCGAGGCTCCTCCTCGCCTTTGCCCATCAGGCCTCTTCCTCATGACCTTTGCCACAGGTGGGATTCTCCATGCTGGCTCCTGGCAGTTCTCCAAGACTAGTGGATTCCTGCTTTTGCTCTGGGCCCCAGAGTGTATGAGATTTTGTGTGCATCCTTGAAAAGTAAAGTCTCTATTTTCTACAGCCCTCTGGTTCTCCCCAAAGTGAGCCCCACTAACCTTCAAACCAGATAGTCTGAAAGTTCTTCTTGCTGTCTGGGATACTCGATATGGGGCTTAGAGAACCTCCCAGAGACGCAGGAGACAACAGAGATCATCCTAGGGATGTGGACACTGACCGCAGCTCTTTGGAGAGCTCCATTCTATCATGATGGCACTGCGCTGGCAAGGGCCATTGTGAGATCAACCCTCTAGCTTATTAGCATCAGGACCCAGCCCCACTCTCCTTGCTTGTAGGCACCAGTACTATGACGCTTCAGGTCAAGCAGCTAGCCAAGTGGGGACAGAGGCCCACTTGCTAACAGGCCAGCTGCCTAAGATCCCCTGAGTTCTCAGCCACTCAGCACCTGGACCCATTCACCAGAGGGCCCAGGATCTGGACTCCTACCAGTGTGCCAGCACTAGCCCAAGGATGCCTAGGGCCCAGGTCCCATCCTCCGGTGGGACAACACCAAATCCAGGACCCCCAGGCCTTGCAGCCAGAGACCCTGGGTCACAACTCCACCTACCAAGGAGCCAGCACTAACCCTTGGACTACCTGGACCCTGACCCTATCCTCCAGCAAGTTGACACCAAATTGTGGACCCCTGGGCCATTCAATCAGAGACTCCAGGACCCAGCTCCACCTACAAATGGGCCAGCATTAGCCCCAAGACTCAACCCACCCACAAGCAGGCTGGTACAAGCCTCAGGACTCCCGGGGCCCTGGCTCTGTGTACCAGCAGGCCAAAACAAGTTTTGTGACACTCCAGACCCCACAGCCAACCCATCAGATTATAAGCTAACTTTGCAGCAGAAATTCTGCAGGCTGGAAGGAAATGGCATGATATATTTAAAGTGATGAAAAACAACGAAAAGTGCCCTACTTGACAAAGCTTTCATTCAGCTTCAAAGGGGAGACCAAAAGTTTTACAGACAAGCAAAACTCACAGTCTAGCATCATTAAACCAGGTTTACAAGATTTTTAAAGAGTGTTCTCTAAGTGGAAAAGTAAAGGCCACAATTAGAAATATGAAAATTACAAAAGAAAAAAATTCCTTTGGTAAAGATAAATATACAACAAAGGTAGTACATCAACCACATATAAAGCTAGCAGGAAGGTTAAAAGACAAAAGTAGTAAAATCATCCACAGTGAGTAGCTAAGGGATACACAAAACAAAAAGGTCTGAAATGTGTGAAAAGTAGTAAATGTGGACAGAGTTTAAGAGTTGTTAAAATGCTTTTGAACTTAAAATATTAACAATTTAAAATAATCACATATATATTGAGATTGCTACCAAGGAAACAATATAGTAACCACCAACCAAACATCTATAACACACACACAAATAATCCAAATTAGAAAGGAAGAAGTAAAACTGTCACTGTTTTCAGATGACATGACACTACACACAGAAAACCCTAATGATGCCACCAGAAAATTATTAAAACTCACTGATGAATTTGGTAAAGCTGCAGAATATAAGATTATTAACAGAAATCTGTTGCATTTCTATATACTGACAATGAACTATCAGAAAGAGAAATTAAGAAAACAACCTACTTCTAGTAACATCAAAATAATAAAATACCTAGAAATAAATATAAGATGATAAAAGACCTATAATGAGAAATTTATAAGGCACTGGTGAGAGTAATTGAAGACAACACAAACAGATGGAAAGATGTGCCATATTCATGGATTGGAATAGTTAATATTGTTAAAACAACTGTACTACTTAAGGCAATCTACAGATTTAATAAAATAGTTATCGCAATACAAATGGCATTTTTCAAAGAACTGTTACATGTACATGGTGATTAAGCAAATAACAAGAAAAATAAAAGTAAAAAACACAGGTTGGTAAGAATGTAAAGAAAAGGGAACTCTAGTGTATAGTTGGAGGCAATGCAAATTGGTGCATCCACAATGGAAAAAGTACAACTGTCATATGATGAAGCAATTCTACTCCTGAGTATGTACACAAAGAAAACAAAAACAGTAATTAGAAAATAGACATGCACCCCAAGGTTCATTGCAGCATTATTTACAATAACCAAAAATATTGGCTGTTGAATATTCAGTTCAGTTCAGTCGCTCAGTCGTGCCCGATTTTTTGTGACCCCATGAATTGCAGCACACCAGGCATCCCTGTCCATCACCAGCTCCCAGAATTTACTCAAACTCATGTCCATCGAGTCGGTGATGCCATCCAGCCATCTCATCCTCTGTCATCCCCTTCCTTCCTGCCCCCAATCCTTGCCAACATCAGAGTTTTTTCCAATGAGTCAACTCTTCACATGAGGTGGCCAAAGTATTGGCGTTTCAGCTTTAGCATCAGTCCTTCCAAAGAACACCCATTACTGAGCCATAAAAAAGGACGAAATCTTGCCATGGCAACAACATGGATGGACCTCATGGGTATTACACTTAGTGAAGTAAGACATATAAAGATAAATACTGTATGATTTCACTTGCATGTAGAAAATAAAAGGCAATGAAAATGAACAACCATAACAAAACAGAAACAGACTCACAGATAGAGAGAACAAACAGGCTATTGACAGGGGATCAGAGTGGGGAAAGGAGAGCAAAGGGTGCAGGGGCTAAGATCCAAGCTTCCAGTTGCAAAAAGTCAGAGGTATGAAATAAGAGTGTGAGAAATACAGTCAATAGTTGTATAATACATTTCGGTGATGACTATCACAGCTGGATTTATCGTGGTGATCATTTTGAGTGTATAGGACTGAATCACCATGTTGTGTAATAGGAACAAACATAGTGCTACAGGCCACTCATACTTTGAAAACTAAGAAGCAAACTCACAGAAATAGAAATCAGCCTTGTGGCTACCAGAGGCAGAGGATGGGAGGAGGGGGAGCGATAAAGACTCTGCCTGCAATGCATGAGATGCAGATTCGATCTCTGGGTCTGGAAGACCACCCCCTGGCGGAGGGCAAGGCAACCCACTCCAGTATTCTTGCCAGGAAAATCCCATGGACAGAGGCGCCTGGTAGGCTACAATCCATAGGGTTGCAGAGAATCAGACATGACTAAAGCAGCTGAGCACACAAGCAGTCTATGTACTAATTTCCAGTCATCAGTTCAGTTGCTCAGTCATGTCCAACTCTTTGCGACCCCATGGACTGCAGCACACCAGGCTTCCCTGTCCAGCACCAGCTCCCAGAGCATGCCCAAACTCATGTCCATAATTTCCAGTTATAAGAGAAATAAATACCAGGATTGTCATTAACAACACTAATTCCTTTAATTTTGTACTTTGATGATGCATGATCACTAAACTTGTGGTAAAATCTCATGATCTAGAAAGTCAGATCATGCTGCTATCCACCTTAAGTTTAACCAAGGTTGCCTGTCAATTATGTCTCAATAAAACTGGAAGAAACAATGACAAACAAGCACCCGAACACAATTTTATATTGAGTATATGTTTAAAGAATAATATTTTAATGTATTTGATTCAATAAAATATATTATTAAAATCAACTGCAATCCTCTTTTTACTTTTTTTAAAATATATATACCAAAAGCCCCCAATTACATATATGACTTACATTAGATTCCTATTGGACAATTCAGTACCAGATCATAAAGAAAACATATTAAAA
>SJYC01019574.1:0-50697 GCA_006408675.1 Madoqua kirkii
CTTCTCAGGTGCTTTCTATCTGGAACAAATTTTCTGTTTTGCAACAGGAAAAACAGTACTGAGAATAACGTAATAGATAATCATGCATCTACTGTCCAGAAACTGTTTGTGTTATCAGATCATCAGGTTTTTTTTTTTTTAAAGATCAAACATTACTGACAAAAATGGTAGTCTTCATTAATTACTTGTGTGTGCTCAGTTGAGGCTGACTCTTTGTGACCCCATGGACTGTAGCCCGCCAGGCTCCTCTGTCCATGGGATTCTCCAGGCAAGAATACAGGAGTGGGGTGCCAGTTCCTCCTCCAGGGGATCTTCCCGACCCAGGGACTGAACTGGCCTCCCTTGCACTGGCAGGCAGATTCTTTCACTGAACCACCAGGGAAGCCTCACTTCAAATCTATTAGTGTTCCAAAAACTATCACAAAAAGGCTGCACGATGGTTAATGTTGCGTGTCAACTTCATGGGGCGAAGAGTGCCCAGATAAAACATTACTTCTGGGTGTGTCTGCGAGGGCGTCTCTGGATACAATGCGCATTTGAACTGGTGGCTCAGTAAAGCAGATCACCCTCCCTAGCATGAACAGGCATCACCCAGTCCTCTGAACAGGCCGGAGAAACTTTCTCTCAGATCTGTGGGCACGTATGCTCAGTTGTGTCCAGCTCTTTGCAACCCCGTGGACTGCAGCCCACCAGGCTCCGCTGTCCATGGCATTTTCCAGGCATGAGTGCTGGAGTCAGTAGCCATTTCCTTCTCCAGGGCACCTTCCTGAGCAGGACTGAACCCGAGTCTCCTGCACTGCAGGTGGACCCTGTATGACTGCGCCACCTGGGAAGCCCTGGTTCAGGTATTGTAATTTTCGTTTTTCCGTTACATGCAGCTACAACTAATCTTACATGTTACAGCTTTGGGCGTTAAAGCTGCTTGGGAAATTCCAACAGCATTCTGTCTATAGATCTTCCCTGGTGGCAAAGATGATAAAGAATCTGCCTGCAACGCAGGAGACCAGGGTTCAATCCCTGGGTTGGGATCCCCTGGAGAAGGGCATGATGACACACTCCACTGTTCTCGCCTGGAAAGTAACATGGGCAGGAGCCTGGTGGGCTACAGCCCATGGGGTCACAGAGAGTCGGGCATGACTGAGTGACACACACACACTGTTATTAATGGAAGCTCACGCAGTCCGACGTGTTCAGTGCAGCGTGGACTGTGAGGACCCTGGCGCCCGTCCTCCTGCGTGTGTGCCTCCGCTCTACTCGCTGCTGCAGGGCTCTGCCAAGTGCATGTGCTGGAGATGGGACGGGGGCACGTTGCCATGCACTGGGGTCGTTATTTGGTCTGCACTGCCCACCACCTCCATATCCGCATCTGGAAGGCCCTAAGACTCCCACATTAACTTCTAAGCTACAGGAACAGTCACCTGTGACACGAGAGACTCAAACCAAAAAAAACAAAAAACACCCCAGCATCAAAGTGCTAGGTGAAGCGCAGGCTGACTGGTCAGGAACACAGGTAGCAATGCCCTTTTCCTTCCTATAAGCACTGGACCTAAAATTCTTTTATTCAGGTTGAAATCTGTCCTACCCTACTTCTGGACAGAACAGAGGGACATGCTAAAATCTGTATTAAGAAGGCTTGTGATTAGTTTAGAATAGATTTAAAAAAACAGAGGCTGCTTTCCCATTATAATAATGTTATAAACATTTCAACAGTTTCAATAGAAATATTCAAAGAAAGATGGACAGCAGGTGCCTGAGAAACACAGATCTTGTGCTTCCAAGCTCCACTGAGTTTTGACGTCATCCATCATTCTGCAGAACTCACCTGAACTCTAGCGGATATTGTCTCACGAGCCAGTCCACGTCAAAGCAGTAGTTAAACTAGATGGAAGGAAAGAAAAGACTCCGTGGGCAATTCAGAAAAGCAGTTCCTAAGGAAACTGTCTAGTTACTGAACTGAGAGAGACTCTACACTAATCATAATCAGGACCTGCACAGAGTCATTCATGAACCTGGACCATTGTGCTGCAACACCCACAAGCCTAAAGCACGTGCGGAGGGGAACACACGGCTTAACGGTGCCGAGCCAGCGGGGGAGCCTGGGAAAGCAGAAAAGCACCTCTGCACTTCGGCAGCGTTTGTACTTGGTTGGTCAAAAAGTGACTTTGGGTTTCTCCATAATGTAACGAAGGGGCTTCCCTCGCGGCTCAGCCGGTAAAGAATCTGCCTGCAGTGCCAGGGACCCCGGGCTGAGGAGACCCCGGGAGAAGGGGAATCCCTCGGTGGCGATGTGTGCAACCTATTGAGTCAGGTTTGTACACAGGCGTCTGGAATTGGACACTCACTGTAGGCCTGCGACGTACATCAGACTAACGTTCTGGACCAGACTTACCTGTGGGTGTCCTCCCCACGCCTGGGTAATCCCTGCCCTCTCCTGAACCTAGCCAGGAGAACACGCACAAATTCTCCCCATGTTCCGTCTCGAGACCAGGATTTCTGCCGCCAAGGAGCGCGTGAAGCACGCAGGAAGCCCTGCCTTCTTTGGGGCAGAGGCCTCGCTCATCTGCTGGAGGGCCTGGCAGTGCAAGGCAGCTCATCAGCACAAGGGCCAGGCCGTCAGGAAGGCGCAGTGAAACACGCAGACACACCTGTACCCATTACTTTCCCTTGCTTCTCTTTGCTGCTGCTGCTAAGTCGCTTCAGTCCTGTCCGACTCTGTGTGACCTCACAGACGGCAGCCCCCCCAGGCTCCCCCGTCCCTGGGATTCTCCAGCCAAGAACACTGGAGTGGGTTGCCATTTCCTTCTCCAGTGCATGACAGTGAAAAGTGAAAGGGAAGTCGCTCAGTCACGTCTGACTCTTTGCGACCCCATGGACTGCAGCCCCCCAGGCTCCTCCATCCATGGGATTTTCCAAGCAAGAGCACTGGAGTGGGGTGCCACTGCCTTCTCCGGCTTCTCTTTGCAGGGTGTAGGAAATTTCTCGTTTATTTCTCTAACTCAAATCAAACTTGATGTGGCCTCACCTCTCTACCCACACCTCCCAAGGAGCTGCACCAGAGTCCCGTGAGACTATCAGTGTGCCAGAGAGAAGTCCCCCGTGGTGGAATTTCCAGGATGACTTCCTGGCCAGTCCTGGAAACAGAGTTGGAGCCCCGGTGAGTGTGCATGCTGATGTCCAGGCTGATGCATCCCACACCCATGGTGCTGGGCACTGGCCTCCAGGAAGGTGCTGTCTCATGGACCCTTGAAGTCCCCCGTGGTGGAATTTCCAGGATGACTTCCTGGCCAGTCAGGAAACAGAGCCGGAGCCCCGGTGAGTGTGCATGCTGATGTCCAGGTTGATGCATCCCACACCCATGGTGCTGGGCACTGGCCTCCAGGAAGGTGCTGTCTCGGGGACCCTGCACGGGGCTGACCCATGGGGCCCCCTGCTCATTTTCCTGCAGAGTGCTTTCTGTGTCTCCCTCCCATCCAAAGACCAAACTGGAAACTCACCTGAGCTGAAGAAACAAGTGTCCCAAAGAGAGGAGATAAAATATCTGAGGAGACAAAACATCAAATTCTTATTTTTGATAAAAATTACCTAATAAGGATCACAACTGACTTATTAAACCGTCACCGACGAGCAGAATTTGGCTTAGAAAAAGGTGCGATGAAGTTACTATGAGGCTAGACTTTAATGTTCCAGAAAATTCAAGAGAAAACTTCCCTGGGCTGATATCCCTCCCATCCAAAGACCAAACTGGAAACTCACCTGAGCTGAAGAAACAAGTGTCCCAAAGAGAGGAGATAAAATATCTGAGGAGACAAAACGTCAAATTCTTATTTTTGATAAAAATTACCTAATAATGACCACAACTGACTTATTAAACAGTCACCGACGAGCAGAATTTGGCTTAGAAAAAGGTGCGATGAAGAGTTACTATGAGGCTAGACTTTAATGTTCCAGAAAATTCAAGAGAAAACTTCCCTGGGCTGATAATATTATGTATCACTATTATTTAACCAAACATAATGGGAAAAAAATCAAGATCTGCAACATTAGGACTGGATGACTAGTCAACTTCAGAAACTGTCAACGAGAGTGATAATGATACACATCCTTCCTTTCTCCAAATCTCTATTAATTAAAAAATGTTTCCGTCTTCGAGTTTGGGGCTGCATGTGACTGGTGGACTCTGAGTTCCCTGACCAGGGACTGAACCCACGCCCCTGCAGTAGAGGCAGTGTCCTAACCACTGGGCCACCGGGGAAGGGGAGCTCTGGAAGCTCCTGTCTTAAAGGGGGAGTTGAACAATCGAAAAGAAATCACGGTATGTTGTTTCCCCGTTTCCTCCCAGGGCAGCCCCTCTTTCTACCTTTCTGAGTTATCTGAAGTTCCTCTTCCTCCACGAGGTCTTCTAGAGAACCTACAATTACGGCCTTTGCTGGTGTGGGTGCCTTAGGAGCATGCGTTTCATGCCGGGATGGAAGTACACGTCACTCAGTTGTGTCCAACTCTTTGCAACCCAGGCCAGAATTCTCCAGGCCAGAATTCTGGGGTGGGCAGCACCCAGCCTTCTCCAGGGAATATTCCCAACCCAGGGACTGAACCCCGGTCTCCCACTTTGCAGGCGGACTCTTCACCAGCTGAGCCACACAGGAAGCCGCGACGCCAGAATGCCTGTGTTCAAATCCCAGTGCAGTCACATTCCTGTGACCCTGGGCAGGTCTATTCAACTTCTCTGAAGAGCAGTCACAGACTCAAGGAGGACAATGTTAAGATCTACTCACAAGGCCGCTATGAGAATTAAAGGAGATCACCCACACATAAAAGTTCCCATCATAAGCGTCACCTCCCCTTCCTTCGTATCTTGGTGCTAACAGCTAGCGTCATCGGTTTATCATATCGAGCAAGGTCTTGCATAGCTGTTTCCTGCTTCAGTCTCTCTCAATACGACACTGAAATCTACCTTACATTTCCTCAGAGCAGGTAGACATTTGCAGAAAGGAAAAATAAACAACTTGTGCAATCAAACTCCTTATAGTATGGAATTAAATACACCAACATTTATACATCACACACAAGATGTATTGGCTTGGCCAAAAAGTTTGTTCAGGGATTCCACAGCGTGTTATGGAAAACCCGGAAGGAAATTTTTGGTCAATTACACATTTGATATATAATTACCATGCTGTTCACAGTGAACACAACCTGCTCCTGCCTGCGGGCGAGGCAGGCGCTGAGCGGGACGGGCGCCATGTTGGTCCTAGGCTCCCGCCGTGTGGCCACGTGAATATGCCGCGCTGGGCTCTTCATGTTTCCCCCCCGACCCCGATTTCGTTTCTTTTTTCTGAATCCCCAGTTTAAAGGTGAGTAAACTAAAATTTTGAAGAATGTTAGGTCCTTTGTTTGCTGAAGCTCCAATATTTTGGCGACATGACTTGAAGAACCAACTCACTGGGAAAGACCCTGATGCTGGGAATGATTGAAGGCAGGAGGAGAAGGGGACGACAGAGAATGAGATGGCTGGACGGCAATTGCTGACTCAATGGACCTGAGTTTAAGTAAACTCTGGGACTGGTGATGGACAGGGAGGCCTGGCGTGCTGCAGTCCACGGGGTCACAGAGGGTCAGAACAAAGGTCCTGGTCAGTTACCAACACAGCAGGCAGACGCTGAGGCTGGGTTCAAGCCTTGTGTCCAGGATTCGAGGGCTCCTGCTGGCTTCTCAAAGGCAAGCCTTGCCTCCTCTCTGCGCCCATATCAAAGTACCTGTCTCTTATACACATCTAGATGTGTATAAGAGACAGGGACGACAGAGAATGAGATGGCTGGACGGCAATTGCTGACTCAATGGACCTGAGTTTAAGTAAACTCTGGGACTGGTGATGGACAGGGAGGCCTGGCGTGCTGCAGTCCACGGGGTCACAGAGGGTCAGAACAAAGGTCCTGGTCAGTTACCAACACAGCGGGCAGACGCTGAGGCTGGGTTCAAGCCTTGTGTCCAGGATTCGAGGGCTCCTGCTGGCTTCTCAAAGGCAAGCCTTGCCTCCTCTCTGCGCCCAATACTTGTGGCCACAAGCGCAGTGGGGAGCATGGGGTGCCTCCTCCAGCCCCATCCTCCAGACGCCAGCTGCCTGTCCTGCAGCTCAACTCAGTTCTGACAGCATCCACCTGGAGCTGGCATCAGACCCCACAGATGAAGCGCTGCCCCTAGCTTGGGCTCAGAGGCCAATCACAAGGAAGGCCATATCCTTGCACGGCTAAGCCTCACCCACCACCCCTCCCCTTGGGTTTGATCCTTTGCGCAGTGCCTCACAGAACTCAGGAAGGCCCTTTATTCACCAGATCACCAGCTTTTTATAAAAGGACGCAACTTGGGAACAGCCAGAGGAAGATGTGCCCAGGGCGAGGTATGGGGGGGGCTCGCCATGCCCCTTCCAGGCGCACCAGGCCCAGCGCCTCCTGTCTACACTAACCTGGAAGCTCCGCAGACCTCTAAAGGGAGGTTTGGGGTTTGCGGTTTTTTTTTTTTTGGATGGAGGCTTCATTACACAGACAAGACTAATTAAATCACTGGCCACTAGTGATTGACTGGGCCCCTCCCCAGAGGTGGGAGTTGGGGCTGAAAAGTTCCAACTTTAACCACAAGGTGGGTTCCAACCAGCCCCTTCCCCTCCACCATTCCTAGGGGCATTCCAAAAGTCTCTGCATTAAAATAAACAGGTGTGGTTGAAAGGGACTCCTTGTGAATAACAAAATATACTCCTTTCACCTTTAATTACTTTGGAGCTATTTCAGGAACCTGGGACAAAAAAAAAAAAAACACCACACCCACCTAACTATAACCAGTGGGAAGACCAAACGTCTATACACATCACAATATCACACAGCTGTTCCCTGGAGACAGAAACCAAGAACCAGGGCGCTCTCGTTCTCATCCAGAACCAGACCCAGGCTTCCACACAGTGGTCCTCAAACTTGCTCAGGCAACAGAACCTCCTGAAGGGCTCCTGAAAGCGGACTGCAGGGCCGGGCTCCCAGAGTCTGACACCAGAGGTCTGGAGGGCAGGCTGAGAACCGGCACTTTTCACAGGCTCCGGGGGACGCGGACGATCGGGTCCACGGGAACTACTGCTGCCAATTACTGGCTACTTCCCTGGTCAAGTGTGGCTGCGGCAGGTTCACCCTTCACACTAGAAGTGGAGCAACGTAAGCGAGGTCTGAAGGCTTCCACTAGGGTGGTGCACAGCTGTGCTCCCCAACCCTTTTGGCATCAAGGACTGAGTCTGTGGAAGACAGTCTTTCCACGGACTGGAGTGGGGGAGTGTCTCCAGATGATTCAGGCGCACGGCATTCACCGTGCGCTTTCACCGTGCGCTTTATTTCTATTGTTATGACATCAGCTCCACCTCAAATCATCAGCCGTTAGATCTTGGAGGTTGGGGATCCCTGATCTACTGGGCTGTGGGAAGCAGGCACTGGTTTCCTGACCTAAGGAAGCAGTTTGCTGGCAAACAAATCCATCTGCCTGTCAAAATGGTTATTTCCCCCTAAGAGTGGTTCAGAAGCGTTCTTGGGGGTCCTTCCTAGCCGGTCCTCCTGTTTGACCAAGGGGGACCCCCTCAACGCAGTGTGAGGACTCCCGTTCCCCAGCGTCACTCACCCTTGATGTGGAGTGCTCCTGTGTTATACTTGGGAGATGTGTATAAGAGACAGACCTAACTATAACCAGTGGGAAGACCAAACGTCTATACACATCACAGTATCACACAGCTGTTCCCTGGAGACAGAAACCAAGAACCAGGGCGCTCTCGTTCTCATCCAGAACCAGACCCAGGCTTCCACACAGTGGTCCTCAAACTTGCTCAGGCAACAGAACCTCCCGAAGGGCTCCTGAAAGCGGACTGCAGGGCCGGGCTCCCAGAGTCTGACACCAGAGGTCTGGAGGGCAGGCTGAGAACCGGCACTTTTCACAGGCTCCGGGGGACGCGGACGATCGGGTCCACGGGAACTACTGCTGCCAATTACTGGCTACTTCCCTGGTCAAGTGTGGCTGCGGCAGGTTCACCCTTCACACTAGAAGTGGAGCAACGTAAGCGAGGTCTGAAGGCTTCCACTAGGGTGGTGCACAGCTGTGCTCCCCAACCCTTTTGGCATCAAGGACTGAGTCTGTGGAAGACAGTCTTTCCACGGACTGGAGTGGGGGAGTGTCTCCAGATGATTCAGGCGCACGGCATTCACCGTGCGCTTTCACCGTGCGCTTTATTTCTATTGTTATGACATCAGCTCCACCTCAAATCATCAGCCGTTAGATCTTGGAGGTTGGGGATCCCTGATCTACTGGGCTGTGGGAAGCAGGCACTGGTTTCCTGACCTAAGGAAGCAGTTTGCTGGCAAACAAATCCATCTGCCTGTCAAAATGGTTATTTCCCCCTAAGAGTGGTTCAGAAGCGTTCTTGGGGGTCCTTCCTAGCCGGTCCTCCTGTTTGACCAAGGGGGACCCCCTCAACGCAGTGTGAGGACTCCCGTTCCCCAGCGTCACTCACCCTTGATGTGGAGTGCTCCTGTGTTATACTTGGACTTAATCCCGGAGACTCTCGTGAGGTAGAACTGGAAGGGGTTCCCTTTATCCAGCAAGTCCCAGATGTCCTGGCCTTCCCCTGACATTTCCTGCTCATCTTCCTCCTCCGGGAGCCCACGGTGGGTGGGGGAGCCGTGAGGCCCAGCTCCCCGAGCCGCGCGGGCGCTGGGAGAAGGGGGGCCTTTCTCCTCTTTGACCCGCGAGGCCCCCACCTGCCCCTGCTGCAGCTCTCGTGGCAGCTCATCCTCACTGCTGGACAGACACCAGCCCAGGTCCTCCTGGGACCCGCTCTTCTGTCTTTTGCAAGGTGGCGCTTCCGAAACTGAGTCTGTGCTGCTGAATTTCACGGGCTCCAGCTTCCTCCTGTGGGCGGCTTTCCGAGCCTCGGAGCAGGTGTACTTCGGCTGCCCGGCGGACCCCTGCCCGGCGTCGGGGAGGAGAGAGGCAGATGGCTTGTCCGGCTGTGGCTTCTCCTCCTCACTTTCATCACTACTGGATATCGTCCACTTCCCATAATTGCCTTCCTGGGACATCATGCTTCTGGAAAAGAAAGGCAGAAATCTTGTTCTTTCCCATTCGCCAGTTCCCAGACGGCACTAGTGGTAAAGAACACGCCTGCCAATGCAGGAGACAGGAGAGAAAAAAGTGGGATTCGACCCCTGGGTCGGGAGGATCCCCTGGAGGGCAGGGCAACCCACGGCAGCATTCTCCCCTGGAGGGCTCCACGGGCAGAGGAGACTGGCGGGCTATCGTCCATAGGGCCGCACAGACATGGCACACTCACGCTCTTGCTCTCAAATTCCGTGTCCTGAGCTGCTAGGACACGTGTGTAGCACACCTGATGCTACCAGACGCTGAGCCGTCTTCACCAACATCGGCTGCTGGGTGGGTGTTCAGGGCACACGGGCAGAGCCTGGCACGAGAACCTGGCAAGTGAGGTGACAGCGGAGACCCCGCTCACCTCCTCCTCCTCTCGTCTTTCCACCTGATCTTGACCCTAAATGCCTGGGTGGTGTTGGGCCAGTGCAGGTCTAACATCACTCTCTGGGTACGTGATGGCACTAGAATCAGAACTGCAGCCCACGGGCGCTGCCTCTAAGATCTGACATCGTTTGGGCCATCCAAGTACAGTGTTCCCCAAAGTGGAGATGACTGGGGCCTCACATTAACCTCTCATTATGAAACCGCCTCTCTTCTCCATTCCTTCAGCTTAATCAAGGAGGAGGTTGTTTGTAGGAATGTCTTTAATCCTGCTTTTGAACAAACAACATGCTCTGAGCTCTTCTGCAGGCACCAGTAATACTTAGGTTTAATAGGAGCAGGAGGTATCTTGTAGCTCCCTGACATTTACAGTAACTAAAGTTTACTTGTTAAAGACAGTGTTTCTGTAAAAGTGGATTCAAATAAAAACATTAAGCAAATAGTAGCATAGCTGTTGAGAGGAAGACAAAACTTGGTAAGTAACCAACCACATTAATGAAATTTGGCAAACACCGCATTAAGCTACTGTGCCAAGGAGGGTAGAAATCTAAAGAAACTCTACCACCAAATGCCAACTTACATCAGTGTCCATTAGATACTAAAAAAAAAATTTTGAACGCAAAGGTATACTCCTCTAAAAGCTGCTAGCTCCTCCTCCCTCTACCATCCCAGTCCCAGCCGGGCTGATTGTTTTACACTTCCAGCTGCTTCTCATAGAGCTTGCAAACCATCAGGAGGACATGGGAATCAATCTCAACTGAGGCCAGGTGTGGCCAGAAGTGGGCAAATATGGACTCCAATATCAAATCTGGTCATTACTAGGTGGTAAACATGCACTTGGGCAGGTTTCCTTACTGTTCAGCCTCAATTTTCTCCTCTGAAAATGGGTATCCGATCTACCTCCCAGAGTTTGTTTGTCCAGAAAATATTTATTGAGCAGTTTCTATGTGTCAAGCTCTGGGAATAAGAAATTAGTTGTCAACCCACTCCAATGTTCTTGCCTGGAGAATCCCAGGGACGGGTGAGCCTGGTGGGCTGCCATCTATGGGGTCACACAGAGTTGGACACGACTGAAGTGACTTAGCAGTAACAGCAGCAGCATAAAAACAGCTTCCCCCTTAGGAAAGCTTACATTTCAGGGAGAAAGAAACAGACCGATAGGAACAAAAACAGCCAAGAAGATCAAGATATCTTTACAGATATTCATTATATTTTTCTCATAGCATAGGCATGAGAAAGTAACACAGATGCCTTTACCTTATAATATCCTGGACTTAACATTTAACTGAGCGCCGAAAGAAGAAAAGGAAACAGTCAAATAAAGCGGAGGCGGGAAAGAAGAGTATTCCAAGGGAAAGAACCCAGCCCGCAAAGGCCCGGCCAGAAGAAGGCTGCAGGTAGCTCCAGAAGACAGACCGGAGCGGGGCAAGGAGGACAGGGAGGTGGCCCAAGACGAAGGGGGGTGGCAGGAATAAGGAGTCAAGTTCCAGATCCTGGACTTTAAGAACAGCAGGGGAGAACCTTGTCCGACTTCCTTCTAAAATACTCGGCCCCCTACAACTGCATCCCAGCATCCTCTGGTAGGAGAAGGGGACGACAGAGGATGAGACGGATGGACGGCATCACCGACTCAATGGACCCGATCTGAGCCAACCCTGGGAGGTGGTGAAGGACGGGGGAGCCTGGGTGCTGCTGTCCCTGGGTCTCAAGGAGATGGACGAGACCGAGAGACGGAAGCACAGCAGCTCTGTCCGGAGGATGGTCTGGAGGGAGGCGGGAGGGGAAGCAGGCGGCTCCTGCGGGGACGCCGGGGGCCGGAGCAGGCGGAGGGGAGGCAGCGCAGGGCGCTGAGGCGCGGGTACGCGGCAAAGCAAACAGCCGCTAACTTCCCTCTGCGTTTGCCTCGGGCCGGGCACAGCTCTGCCGCGCGCCCCCTCGCCTCCCGCTCGCCAGTCTCACCGCGGGAAGCAGCACGACGGCTCCTCGGACCGGGAACAGCACAGACGGAGCGCCCGGCGCGCCCGCCGACTCTCGAGGCCGCCCGCCCACCGAGAGGCCGCAGTGCGACCCGGCGCGGAGAGCGCCCGGCGGCTCCGGTCCCCTCAGGGCAGGCCGCCGAGGCCCAGGAGGGGTCCACCTGGGCGCTCCGCCGCCCTCCGGACGCGCCGCCAAGCCCGCTGGGCCGGGAGCACGCGCGGGACCCGGGCTTCCCGCGCCCCGGGCCGGACGAAGAGACGCTCAGCTCGGCCCCGCGGCCCCCGTGCGCGAAGTGTTCGAGGCCCACGCGCGCGCAGAGCACGAAGCCCCGAGCGCCCCGCCCCCGCGCTCGCGCATGCGCGCGATTCAAACCCGCCGGCCGGCGCGCGCCGCCTGGCCCCGCCCTGCCCTTCCGGGACGCGCGCCGCTGGGTCCTAAAGCCCGCCGGGTCACTCGGGGATCCCTCCAGAGAGGGGCGGCGAGGAGTCCCGGCCGCCTTTAGCTGTCCTCTCGCCTCCTGGCCACGGCTGCCAAAAGCGGGAGAAAGGAAGAGAAGTTTCCCTCCTTCCTCATAGCTGACCAGCAAAACGCATCCTCTTTGCGAGGGATCTCCTAATTTCAGGCTCCAGGAGCTCGAGGCAGCGAGTAGGGGGTGGGTGGTTCTTTTCAAAGGGGGAGAGGGTCAGCTGAGAGGGTAGAGGAAGCTGAAGTCTGAGGCGTGTTCCGGGTTCTCCTGGGGCGCAGACTGTAAACCGTGTTCTAAGACCAAAGGTTAAATAAGCTCCCTCAGGCTCAACCTCGAATATTGGTTTCTTAGTTAAAGTAGGTGTGTGTGCCTCTGTGTATGTGTGTTGCCTTTTTAATCTTACTGATTTGCCAGGAGAGGGGTCTGAGATAAACTCTTCCAAAACGGAACCCTTGCCCTATTCCTTGCATTTAGTAAGGATGTTTGCCATGGAGTTTGGACTCGGCGCTCTTGATACCGTTCTTGGAATTAACACCCCTCCCAGAAAGCTGGATTAAATAACTTGATGGAAATGTTCTAAGAGCTCACTTGGTTTGTTTATTGAATGTCTGGTTTGTACCAGGCACCGGGCTCCGTGCTAGGTTTATTGAGAGGATGGAACAGACACAGTAATTATCTGGGAGGTCTTGACACCAAAGACTTGCTGATCCGGCCGTGAGTCCTGAGCTTTATTGGTTCCTTTTATGCTTTGTTCACACTCTTTTTGTGTCTCTTATGATGCCTAGCATTGATCGAAATTATCAAAAGTAAATATTGCAAGGTGTGGGAACAGAAAACGAGAAGAATCAAGCAGTACGCAGTGAAACAGTGCCTGGGCGAGCACGTGTCCCAGCCCAGGGGGAGAAACTAGAGGGGCGGAGCCAGGGCTTGGACCGAAATTAGGGGGCGGATCCAAGGTTGGGGGCGGGTGTAAGGGCCTCTCTGCCATAGGCTGTGCCAAGAGTTAATAAAACTAGAGGGGCGGAGCCAGGGCTGGGGGCGGGCCTGAGGGCCTCTCTGCCATAGGCTGTTCCAAGGAAACGTAGCCAAACAAAGTCTCTGGCCAATAGAGCTGCGGGATCAACGCCAGTAGCTTGAAGGTTGTCCAATGAGAGGAGACGTTGGAGGTGCTTGGCGAAGCTCAGCTTCCGGGACTGCGCCGAGCGGGGTTGGCGGTCTCGGCCCGGGGGCCTTGGCCGCAGGCTCGTGGGTTCTGTAGTCTGGACTCGCGTGGGGCGACCGCGATGTTCTCCTCCCAGGCCGGCCCCCGGCCACGGACGTGGGAGGCTAGTCCCTCAGAGCACAAGAAGTGGGTGGAAGTAGGTGTCTGGAGGGCTGGCTCTCGGACTTCCGCTTGACCCGGGGCTCTCACGCCATCCCCTCGCCCGGTCTCGTTCAGCCCCGAGGTGTGATGGCTAGTGACCCAGCCTGGGGCTTCCAAGCTTCTGGATCCCCGTCCAGTGTTCTGCCTACTTCCAACCCCCTTCTGCTGTCTGCGAGAGAGTCTCTTTATAATAAGCTGTAACCTGCACTCTCCTCCGGCCTTTCAAAGCCGTCCTCGCTGCCTCGCCTTCCTCATTCTAGCATGAATTTTGGGTAGAATCCATCCCTATGGTTTAAAAGAATTAAACCTACGGATTAAGTCCTTTGCACTTTTTTGGGGGGTGGGGGGTGGGGAGTATTATAGTCAAAAATTTAAAACTGACCAGAAAAATATGA
Source organism: Madoqua kirkii (assembly GCA_006408675.1). Classification (NCBI taxonomy): domain Eukaryota; kingdom Metazoa; phylum Chordata; class Mammalia; order Artiodactyla; family Bovidae; genus Madoqua; species Madoqua kirkii. Next base: position 13,748 of record SJYC01019574.1, read on the forward strand.
AGTTGGATGTAAATCTCTTCCCTCCCTACTCCTCAGGAGTTACCATTATTAACCATGTTCCTGTGTGTCATCCCAAATTTCCTATGCATGACAAACAGCCTGGCACGCCATTGAAAGCATAGGAAGGCGCACAGTGTGCCTGGTTTATTTTAAGTGCTTTTTTCACTCGACAGCAGAAGAGCATAAAAGCACACACACTGCATTTAAGGAAAGGTAGTTGCCTCGTCTCTAGCTAGTTTCCTTGCTTCGGTCATTTCAGTTGCTTCCATTATTTTCCATTCCTGCTAATATTGCTGCAGTGAGCATTCTTTTACAACTGTATCTCTGCTTGTGAATGCATCTCTGTGGAGTTAATTCCTAGAAGTACAAGTGCTAGGTACACTTGAAATGTTATTGGGCGTTGCTTCTCCAGAAAAGGTTGCACTGGTTGTTGAGGAGAGCTGAGCTGAGCTCCAGTGAGCCTCCTGCTTCAGTAGGACAGGTTTCCTGGGGCTCCCCGTCCTTGCGTGCGCCCCGTCCTTGCATGCTCCCCATCCTTGCGTGCTCCCCTTGTCTATTACATCCATTCTAGTCCCAGGTCCCTCTTATTAAGCTGCCGAATTGGGATAAATCAGGGGCGAGATCTTGGCCAGGTGTAAGAGATTCAGTGGCAGGCTTCAGCCCGAGGGAGCACTCGAGGCTGTCTCTGGAATGCCTTCCCTCCTGCCCTCGTTGGACCAAGGGATTCGGCAGCCACTTGGGCTCAGCTCTGCCTTGTGATCGAGCTCCACTTGTCTCAGATCACAGACCCGGCGAAGCCGGGGGCCTCTAGCGTCCACTTCTCCATCAGGCTTAAGTGTGTCGCAGCCTCACTGTTCGTGTGTTCTGTTGATACAACTGTGTCCCGTGAACAGCTCAGGGAGGTTACGAGTGGTTCCACTGCCGTGGGGTTGCTTAGTTTCGGTGAGGTTGATTCTGGAGCTCAGAGAAGTCCTCAGGGCTTGTCAGGGCTACCTCCCAGAAACTGCAGCTCTCCTGTTAACTTGCAGTCGTTTCAGCTGGAATTCCAGAGCAGGTCAGCTACGGGGACCCACCTGTGAAGCGCTGCGTTTAGCCTGGGTTCAGCCAGAGAGATGCCTGGCCTCGTCCTGCCTTTATCACTTTTGGATCTACTCACTTGGTTTTAATTTTAGGGCATAAGTGAAGAATTTAATGACATGTACAGTGATAGGGTAACGTACATACTACACACCATCAAATTTAACAGGTTGTTACTTTCAGTTGAGGTTTTGGAGTTTACTTTTTAATCCAAGGATATACTTGTTGACTACACGCTGCTAAACAGTAAAATACTGATGTAACAAATCACCTACACACTGAAGAATCATTTGTAACCATCGTGAACATTTAAGTGAAAATGTGTTCCCTCTGAAATCTAGCAGGTTTTTACTCTTATATTGGGTTGAGGTTTGGGATTTTGTTTTTAAATATTGCTTTTGAGCAAATGAAATAACTCCTGAATGCAGGTCATGAAGCTGTAAGTCACTTTTATGTAATAAATCACTCTGCATTCATGAAAATGTTTACAGAATGAAATTTATTATATTCTCATACAGTAAGAGGAGCACTTCCAAGTGGCTAGAAATATAAAGATGAATAAAACATAGATGCTACTTTGAAGCAGGGCTTCCCAGGGGGCATCAGTGCTAAAGAATCCACCTGCCAGACCTGGAGACACAAGAGACGTGGGTCAGGAGGATCCCCTGGAATGGGAACGGCAACCCACTCCAGCATTCTTGCCTGGAAGATTCCATGGACAGAGGAGCCTGCCGGGGCTGCGAAGCGACAGACGCAACTGAGCACACACCGGCTGTGAAGCAGTCCCCAGTTTAGAGAGACGTATAAACTGATAAATACTGAGGCAGAGATTAGGAACAGAGAAGGTGAGGGATTCTAGTGGTAACTGTAACAGGAGGCTGGGCCCTGTTTAGACAGCGGAGACAGACCCCACTGGTATGAAGTGTCGGGGGCGCCCGTGGTGGTGGCATTGGACCTGGTGACTGTACCGGAGCGGTGCGGCCGCAGGGTTGAAAGGCTAAGGAAAGAGGGGAGTTCGAAGGAGCGGGCTTGGGGGAAGGGCAGTGAGTTCGCATGGTGGTGTGTTAATTCTGAGGAGATAGAGCGCCCTACGTGCACTCACTGTGGTTTTTGTTTTTACACTTCTTACTTTGTGTTGGGACGCGGCTGAGCAGCGATGCTGAGACAGTTTCAGACGGACAGTGACGGGACTCAGCCCCGCGTCCTGTGTATCCGCGCCCCCCAGCGCCCCCTGCCGGCCGGGCCGCCCCGACGCTGAGCGCGTGCTCTGCCGCGGGGCCTCGGTGCTTCTCCATGCTACACACAGCTACATACATGCTACATACAGCTACACACATGCTACATGCAGCCGTGTGCACGCGCTGTTTACGCCCCGTGCTGGATGACGAGGTGACGGTGGTGCTAACGAGCAGCTCTCGGGCCGTGCTGCCTCCCTCAGATGTAGGAATCTGAAATCCAGTAGAGAGGGGAGGCGGAGATAGGTTTGGGATTCCTCACAGGTGTGCGAGTGGAGGGCGGCACGCTCTCCTTTCTCTCCGAGGGGAGAGCCTGGGGGCATCTGCACATTTAAAGGTCGGTGGGGACCCCTAGAGGAAGACGAACCAGGAGCTGGTCTGGGAGGGTCAGGAAGAACCAGGAAAGTACAGGGCGTGGAATCCAAGGTGGAGAAGCTGTGTCGCATGTTGCCAAGATCCTAATTCCATGATGTTTGTAAAGGCCTTGCAGCAATGTGGGAAAATGCTGGTGTTTTAATACTTAGTGAAGGCGGGTCCACAAGCAATACACAGTGTGTTTTCGAATATGTTTGCAAATGCGTGGGTAGGAAAGGAGGAGGTCGGATGGACTGAAACTGGGATTGATGTACAAACTGCAGTGTACAAAGCAGACAGCTGATGGGAGCCGACTTCACAGCACAGGGGCTCTGCCTGGTGCCCTGCAGTGACCTGCGTGGGAAGGAGAGCCCCAACCAGAGGGGCCCCGTGGGTGTGTGTGAGCGGTCACTCTGCTGTAGGAGGAAAGCCCCAGCCAGAGGGGCCCTGTGTATGTGTGTGAGCGGGTCACTGCTGTAGGAGGAAATCTTGAACCAGAGGGCCCCTGTGTATGTGTGTGAGCGGGTCACTGCTGTAGGAGGAAATCTTGAACCAGAGGGCCCCTGTGTATGTGTGTGAGCGGGTCACTGCTGTAGGAGGAAATCTTGAACCAGAGGGCCCCTGTGTATGTGTGTGAGCGGGTCACTGCTGTAGGAGGAAATCTTGAACCAGAGGGCCCCTGTGTATGTGTGTGAGCGGGTCACTGCTGTAGGAGGAAATCTTGAACCAGAGGGCCCCTGTGTATGTGTGTGAGCGGGTCACTGCTGTAGGAGGAAATCTTGAACCAGAGGGCCCCTGTGTATGTGTGTGAGCGGGTCACTGCTGTAGGAGGAAATCTTGAACCAGAGGGCCCCTGTGTATGTGTGTGAGCGGGTCACTGCTGTAGGAGGAAATCTTGAACCAGAGGGCCCCTGTGTATGTGTGTGAGCGGGTCACTGCTGTAGGAGGAAATCTTGAACCAGAGGGCCCCTGTGTATGTGTGTGAGCGGGTCACTGCTGTAGGAGGAAATCTTGAACCAGAGGGCCCCTGTGTATGTGTGTGAGCGGATCACTCGCTGTAGGGCAGACACTAACCCAACGCTGTGGAACAGCTGTGCTCCAATTTTAAAAGCGCAGGGCAGAAGGAAGCTACACCACAGAAATGGTGACGGTGGGTGGTTTCCACTGGATGGCTGTTTTTTCCATTGTTTCTCTTCATAATGTAAAAATGTTTTTTATGTTTTCTACATTGTTACTATTACAGTCAGGAAGAAAATATTTTAAATGAAGCCAAAGAGCCCACTGTAAGAACTGCTTGTGCTTGTGTAAGACAGAAAGGTTACCTTAGAGGGTGTGCTGTGTATATGACAGCCAAGTTCATTTTATGTGATTTAACTGTTTTGATCAGTAGATTAAAGCTTTGGGGGCCGTTAGCATCTGTAGCGGATTAGCTTCTGGTGTCTTACTGACAGGACAGTGAAATGGTTGTGATTTGTCTGTTGGATTCAACAACGATGGTTTCTCATAATAAACATTACTTTCTTGCATCCCAGGAATTAAGAACTTATACTGTGAAAACATTTGATGAAATTGTATATTCTATTTTTTCTTTTTCTTTTCTAGATAGAAGCTGATTCTGTGATGTCTTCAGTAGATCCAAACGCTTCTGGTAATGTGAAAGTTAATTTTTACTACCTACCTTATTTAGACACTCATGAAACTAAAACAAAAATAGAGACTCTAAAGCGTTATGTTAAAGCAAATCTTTGCTTTGTTTCCATCACCCCCAAACAAGAGGTTTGGTTCTTTTCGTTTTCATGAATCAATGTATTCATAAGTATGTTTATTATCAGAATTTTCAACCACTGAAAAGCCCGAAGACAGAGTGGTGCTTCTAACTGGAACATCCCATGGGTGATCTGGGTTTTCTGAGTAGCTGAGTGAACAGCAGTGGCACTTACTGAAATGGAAAGACTCGGGGAAAGGATTCAAGGTTTGGAGACAGCAAGAGTTCAGTTTTGAGTTTGAAAGATTTTGCTCAAGGCCATCAAGGCAGTCGGGCTGTTGAGTTTAGAATTCAGAGCAGAGCTCTAGGCTGCAGAGATGTCTGGGAGTCTTCAGCGTGTGGGTGGTTTTAAAGCCGCGGGAATGAATGAGACCCCCTGCGGGAGAGTGTGAACTGAGAGCCAGGGGAACCATAACGGCCAGAAGTCAGGGGGGGGGTGAAGAGATGGCAGAGGAGGCTTAGGAGGGGCAGAGGGCCCAGAGGAAGATCAGGAGCGATCAGAAACCGACAGAGGCGGGTGTTTCAAGGAGGGGGTGTGGGCAGCACTGTTCAGTGCGGTTGAAGGGTCCAGTAGCCAAAGAACTGAAGGGGCCCGTGGAGCCGGCGCCCGGGGGAGCTGGGCGACTTTAGCAAGAGCCGTGTCCGCGCGTGCTGGGGACGGCGGCCGGGCGCAGTGGTTGGAGGATGAGCAGAGTGAGAAAGCGACAGCGTGAGCAGCTCGGCCTTCCCGGAGGCCCAGCACTGTGGAGCCAGAGCCCTTTGCTTTGCCTCGGTTGTCCTTGTTTGCAACATGAAGCTGTTTCTCAGCTCAGCCGGGTGACTGAGTGAAGAGGGAAAGGCGGAGGAGTAAAGAGATGACCCTATTGTTTGAGGCGGTAGGGTCCACAGCACGTGGAATTGGCTTTTCAACAATTACAATTTAAGACTTACAAAAAGTTGCAAAACAAAAATAGTGCAGAGCACAGGTGTGTACGCTTTAGCCAGATTCACTTAGTGTTCGCACTTTCTGCCGTCTCCGCTCTCATCAGCACCCTCTGCCTCTTCTGGGGAGCCTCCACAGCCTGGCAGGCTTACGGGAGTCCACGTGGACGCCTGTCTTTACCGTCTGTGTAGCAGAGTCCCACGAGACTTGGAGACGGAACGATAGCAGCCGGCTGCGCTCCAGGGCCGTCGCTGGCTCTGATTGTCCTTCAGGGTGTCTTCCCTCGTCTCATCCAGGAGTTGCTCCTGGGGACCATGTCTCTTTAGCCTTTGTTAAGCCAGGACATTTCTGTAGACTTTGTGTGTGTGCCTTTTTACAGCGTTGATTTTTTGAGGAAATGGCCCACTCTTCGTTGTTCCGCTTTTTAGGAATAGCGCTCCTCGCTCGCCTGGCATCCCTCTGTTGCTCGGTCGAGCTGTTGCGTCCTCAGACAGCCTCGTGTTCGGCCGATCTGTCCTTCTCAGGGCACCATGTCTTGAGACAGCAGATGTCTGTCTGTCTCTTGTAGCTGATGTTAATTTTCTCACCGGTCAAGACGCTGTCCGGTTTCTCCATTGTATTCTTTCTCGATGTTTCTTCCCCTGCCACTCAGCAGCAGCCTGTGGAGGGACCGGTCTGAAGTTGCAAATACTGTGCTTCTCATCATCGTCGCCCCCTGGATCTGGCATCCGTTTCTGATTCTCGTCTGATCCAGTCTCTACCATATGGCTGCAAAGTGATGGTTTTCTAATTCCACTTCTTTCAGTTACCCCTGGCATTTTTACTGTAAGCAAGAGACTCCCAGCTTCCTGATTGATCAGTCTAGCTCCTTTATCACTATGCACTAGTGAATTTGTATGCGTTCGATGATTTATAATTTGTTCCTGTACTTAATTGGGCTTTCCAGGTACTGCTAGTGGTAAAGAATCTGCCTGCCAAGCCCAGGGGACAAGAGAGGCAGATTTGATCCCTGGGGCAGGAAGATCCCCTGGAGGAGGAGATGGCAACCCACTCCAGTGTTCTCGCCTGGAGACTCCTGTGGACAGAGGAGCCTGGTGGCCTACAGTCTGGGGTGTCACAAAGAGATGGACACGACTGAGCAAATAACACTTGCACTTTTCACTTTGGTATCACATGTTGAGCATGACTTTATGAACAATGTTGCCTCTAGGAGAAGGTGTTTTTGCCCCCCCTCCCTTTTTTTTTTTTTTGCCTTTTTGCAACATTGATATTTTTGAGGAGATAGGCCACTCTTCACTGTTTCTTTTCTTTTTTTTTTTTTAACTCCCTAACTTGATGGAATTTCCCCAGGTTTTAAATTTCTTGTTACAATTTTTCATACTGTCAAAACATTCAAATATTGTTTCTTTGCTCTTTAGTTTAGATTGTAAGCTCTTGGTGAGACCTTCTCCATGTATTTTTTTCTGGGTTTCTATGTGAACCGTCTAGTCTAGAAAGATTTCTGTCTTCTGGCAGAAGCATTTCTCGCCTCTTTTGCAGTGTTCGGGCCTTTCTCCTTTGGGAGTCCTCTGGGATTAGTGAGCGACTCTCTCTGGGTGCGGGCCTTCCTCTGCTCTTGTCTACGTAGTGTTTCTGCGTAAATACACGTGGCTTGCCAAAGGCAATCTCACAGTCACTGTTCCCATAGAGTTTCTCCCTCGTGTGGGTCCTTTGATTCCTAATTAGAGATTTGACCTCACAAAGGAGGTTTTCTTTCCTTAACCAGTTATCTGATGTACAAATAGGTATTATTCTGGAAGAAAGGTGGCCTGTGTTCTTTACAGGTGAGGCGAGCTCTCTGATGTAAAGGTTGACCTCTGAAAACTCTTCCTGCACTCCGTATCCTGAGATCCCCCCGTGTGTATCATCTCACGTTTAGTGAGACATGCCTTATACACGTGTGTCACATCACATGGTTTCTCTATGGAGATTTGCTGTACATTGAAGTGTAATTTCTGGCAGAAGGTTTTTCCACCTTTACTGTGTTCTAAAGGTTTCTCTCTTTTTAAACAAATGTCTGTTATTTACTTGGCTGCCCTGGGTTTTAGCTGCAGCAAGGGAGGATCTTCAGTCTTCAGTCGCGGCTCGCGGGATCTTTAGCTGCAGATCAGCCCTGGGATTTCTTTGGATGGAATGATGCTAAAGCTGAAACTCCAGTACTTTGGCCACCTCATGTGAAGAGTTGACTCATTGGAAAAGACTCTGATGCTGGGAAGGATTGGGGGCAGGAGGAGAAGGGGACGACAGAGGATGAGATGGCTGGATGGCATCACGGACTCAATGGACATGGGTTTGGGTGGACTCTGGGAGTTGGTGATGGACAGGGAGGCCTGGCGTGCTGCAACCATGGGGTTGCAAGGAGTCAGACACAACTGAGTGACTGAACTGAACTGGACAGAAGGTTGCAAAGTAAATCAGCCATCGGAGAAAGTCAGGGGAAGGCAGGGTTGGAGTGAGGTCCACGTGTAGGTGCTCAGCGCCTGGCCCCAGAACTGCTGTGGAGGGCTCTCCTTCGTCCGCAGGCTTCCTGACTCCCCCTTCCTGTCACGTCCTGATGTCAGCGGCGAATCAACCTTCTCAGAGCACCGCTTTGTTCGTGAGTAGAGGAGTAGGCCGGCAGCCGGGACACTGACTTTCCAACCAGCTGCAGTCCGTGTCCCCTTGAGAGGGGAGACTGCGGAGCACAGACACCCTTGGAAAGTGAGCAGCCAGCCTTGCGAGGAGTCCCCGCCGAGCTCCGAGTGCCGCTGGCACAACGGTTTTCATGAGGCCTGTTCGGTCCTGAACCAACTCCAGACCATCAGCCCCTTCTTTTCTCCCTTTCAGTGACTTGAGTCACAGTTAGTGTTATTTATTTAAAGGAAATATTTCTTTGGCTACGCTGGATCTTGGTCTCGGCACACGGCTCTTTGGTCTTTGTTGTGACCTGCAGGCCATTTTCCAGCTGCGGCATGAGGCCTTTGGTCGTGGCGCTTGGGATCTGGTTCCCTGACAAGGGATCGAGCGCGGGCTCTGCACTGGGAGTGTGCAGCCACAGCCGCTGGGCCACCAGGGAGGGCCCTCACTTTGTTTCTTTTACAGGAGAAGTTTATACACAGATTCGTTTACCAAATATATTATCTCTCTCCTTAATGGTTTGATCTTAAAAAAATGAAATGTTGACCTTGGTTTTCTGGGGGCTATTTATGCAGGTGATCAACTTTCCAAGGTTGTTCTCTGCGGCTGCTATTTAGTCAGTAAGTCGTGTCCAGCTTTCTGCGACCCCGTGGACTGTAGCCCACCAGGCTCTTCTGTCTGTGGGGTCTCCCCAGGCAAGGATGTCGGAGTGGGTTGCCATTCCTTCTCCAGGGCATCTTTGTGACCCGGGGGCTGAACCCACGGCTGTGTCTCCTGCATTGTGCCTGGATTCCCTGCCCGCTGAGCCGTCAGCAAGTCCTTCTGGGTAGCTGTGACTTGGGCATTCTCCCACTAGGCGTAGCTCCTCTTATATCTAGAGAAGGCTGTGCCAGATCTGTAACAGGCCGCCCCACACAAGGGCCTGTTCCTGCCCAGCTTCCTGGGGGAGGTCCAGAGTCGCGTCCTGGGTTGAGCCCAGCTGGGCAGAGCCCCGACGATGTACACGCTGCCAACAGGCCTAAACCTTCATGCCCAACGTCTGTGTCCCTGGCTCTCTGTCTTATAAAAGGTGGGCCATCTCTGTAGAGGCTCCTTGTGAAAATTAGGATGAGCGAAAGTTTAGGCAAAGCCGTTAGAAGAGTAGGCTGTCTCAAGGGGAGTCACGCTGGGAGGATTTGAGGGCAGCCGGAATGGACAGCAAAAGGCGCTGATGACATTTTTGACGCTTATAACCTAACAAAGCACGTGAGCATCAGTAAAAACTGCTCAGGCCCAGGAACGAGAAGTTACATGTCACTAACAGGAGGGAAAATCAAACCACGTGTCTCAGGAAGCGACAGATGGGTGTTGGTGCTGGTTCCAGCACACACTGCGCGTGAGTGTGTGCTCACTCGCTTCAGTCGTGTCTGACTCTTTGTGACCCTGTGGACTAGCCCGCCAGGCTCCTCTGTCCGTGGGACCCTCCAGGCAGGAGCCCGGGAGAGGGTTGCCACTTCCCCCTCCAGGGGGTCTTCCTGACCCAGGCGTCAAACGCGTGACTCTGCTATCTCCTGCGTTGGCAGGCGGGTTCTTCTACCGCTGGGCCGCCTGGTGTTGCACCCTCATTTTGGAGGGTTTTATTTCTGTTCTCTAAGAGTATAGAACATTTCAGATCTTCTCTAACTATAGAAAATGAAAGCAGTTTGCATCTAGAAGACCCTAGAAAATGGTCATATGTTCCCTTTTTTCAAATGAGTGGACTGGACGCCAGGGAGTAATAAAAAATCTTAATCCTGGCGTTTGGTGGTTCTTTATTGGTTTATAAAATACTTTTCCACGTGTTATAGTATTTATTGTTATTACAGATAATAATTATAGCTTGATTCCTTGAACATTTACCCTGTGCAGATGCTCTGATGAGTATTATGCAGGGATTGTTAACGTTAACACAGCTCTATGTTAGGATTCCCTGGTGGCTCAGCTGGTAAAGAATCTGCCTGCAATGCTGGGGACCTGGGTTTGATCCCTGGGTTGGGAAGATCCACTGGGGAAGGGAAAGGCTACCCACTCCAGTCTTCTGGCCTGGAGAGTCCGTGGACTGTACGGACCGTGGGGTCGAAAAGAGTGGGACATGATGGGGCCACTTTCACTTTCACATCAGGCTTATCTCGTTTTATAAGTTGAAACAGTCCTGAAGCTCGCAGAGGTGAAGTAATCTGCACAGGGGGTGCAGCTGGCTAGCACGCGGCAGGCCACGGTGCTGCAGTCTCTAAGCTTCCCCGCACAGCTGTTTGATGTGGGTGATGATAGTGCCCGCACAGCCGTTTGATGTGGGTGATGATAGTGCCCGCACGGCCGTTTGATGTGGGTGATGTTACTAGTGCCGTGGGTCATGTTAGTCCTTGTGGTGGAGCTGCGGCCAGTCTTCACTGTGCTGGGAACTGAGTGAATGAGTGCGTCGACATCAGGAGTGGGTCAGCACTCGGAAGACGAGCCACGAGGTTCTGTGCCGTTGCTGGAGGCTGATGTCAGATTTGCTCCTGAGGGTCCAGAGCGAAAAGCGAGTCACAGCCAAGTCCACGATCAGCAGCCACACCACAGAAGCTCCTTCTCCGGGGAGACGTGGTCTTCCCTGGCGTAGGGTGTGTCCCCCTCGATGTCTCAGAAGAGGCTGATGAGCGGACACTGACGTCTGCACACGGTTCGGGAGATGCAGTAGTAAAGTGTGTAAAGCTTCCTGAACTTTCTTCATTGTACGTGTGCCCAGTCACTTCGGTTGAGTCCAGTTCTCTGCAACCGTATGGACGATGGCCCGCCAGGCTCCTCCGTTCAAGGGGCTCGCCAGGCGAGAACACTGGAGTGGGTTTCCATGCCCTCCCTCAGGGGATCTTCCTGACCCAGGGATCCGTCCCATGTCCCCTGTGTCTCCTGGTTTTTTACCACTGGCATCCCCCTGGGAAGCCCTTCTTCAGGGTAGGCCAGTGGTTTAATGCCGCGTGTGTCTGGGCAGTTCTGGGAAGGGCAAGGCCACGGGCGATCTCAGGAGGTTTGACTTCATTGTGGGGTGACTGTAGAGCATCTTAAGTGAATAACAGCAGCCAAGACTGTGAGACTTTGGCTTAATCTGCCCGGTGTGTGTTGCCCCACTGAATCCACACACAGCTGTCTGTGCATTTTTAATCCCGGATCATATAACATATGCCTGGAGAGGAAAATCAAAACAAAGAACATCAGAATTTTGTTTCCACTGGGTGATTAGATGATGCTTTCTTCCCACCCACCCCCTTTCTTTATGTTTTCTTATACGGTGTCCCTTCAAAACAAGGAACACATTTTACTTTCATACTTAACAGGAAAAAAAGCTTTCTAGAAGCTTACTTTTAATCGTCAATGATGGAAAAATCGAAGAAATTGATTCATCACGATGGTGATTATGGACCGTTTAGCTCAGTCTTGCTATCCAGGATCAGTTTAATTGAAAAATAATTTGTGTCTGGTGAGGTTAATGACTTTTGTTTGTTGCTATCTCGCCTGAGTTGTTTTGAGCAAGATCGTTGACTGTGAAAAGTATTCTTTTCCTAAATTTAAATGTCCGTTTTCTAGTCTTTTATACTATGTTGTAGACACGTTTGTGTGTCTGTTTTGTGTCTGTGTTGTTGTTCGGGGCTTCTCCCTGAGGAACCGAGGCCACAGTACAGCAGATGTTGCTGGCGTTTGACTCCAGATTTCAATTCACTTTGTCCTTTTCCATCGTTAGGAAACGCGCGCATCGTGGTGGCGGTGTAGTCACTGAGCCGCGTCCAGGTCTTTGTGACCCCGCCAGGCTCCTCTGTCCACGGAATTCTCCAGGCCAGGACACTGGAGTGGGTTGCCATTTCTTTCTTCAGGGATCTTCCTGATCCAGGACTCCAACCTGGGTCTCCTGCACTGCAGCAGAGTCTTTGCTGAGTGAGCCACGCACATTATACTTACCTGGAAGTCCTAGGGCCGTTTCTCTGTTGCTGTTTGTGCTTTTTGGCTGGCCTTGAGGCGCGTGGATCAGGGACTGAACCCACACCCCCTGCACTGGAAGTGTGGGGTCCTAACTGCTGGTGGTTGTTCAGTCGCTCAGTTGTGTCTGACCCTTTGCGACCCCATGGACTGCAGCACTTCAGGCTTCCCTGTCCCTCACCATCTCCCAGAGTTTGCCCAAGTTCAGGTCCGTTGAATAGATGATGCCATCCAGCCATCTCATCCTCTGTTGTCCCCTTCTCCATGTGCATTCAGTCTTTCCCAGCACCAGGGTCTTTTCCAGTGAGTGAGCTCTTCACATCAGGTGGCCAAAGTATTGGAGTTTCAGCTTCAGCATCAGTCCTTCCAGTGAATAATTAGGGCTGATTTCCTTTAGGATTTACTGGTTGGATCTCCTTGTGGTCCAAAGGACTCTCAAGAGTCTTCTCCAACACCGCAGCTCAAACGCATCACTTCTTCAGCACTCAGCTTTCTTTATAGTCCAACTCTCACATCCGTACATGACTACTGGAAAATCCATAGCCTTGACGAGATGGACCTTTGTTGGCAAAGTAATGTCTCTGCTTTTCAATATGCTGTCTAGGATGGTCATAGCTTTTCTTCCAAGTCATATGTCATAGGGAAGATAAAAGAAGCCTTGTCACTTTCGTGACGGCCAGATGTCACATGAGCACTGTAGACAAGAAGACCTCTGAGAGAAGGCGAGGTCGTTCGAGAGGTCTCTTGGAAGAGAGCGGCCCGCGCTTCCTGCTCGAGGAGTGGGCCTGAGCTGGCTGTGGAAGGCTGGCGCAGTTAGAGAAGGTGAGAAGCACAGAGAGCCGGCGGCATGCGCGGAGGCAGGTGTCGGCGTCCAGCTCGCCCTCCAGCTCCCGGTGGCCGGTGCTCTGCTGGTGCCAGGTGCGTGCAGACCTCGGGGTCAGTTCAGCCTGAGGCCTGTGCCGCCCCTCCTGCACCCACGCTGCCTGTCTTGCCTCTGCCCTGCGCCCAGGTGTCCGTTAGTGGTGGAGCGGCGGGGCTTTGTCACTCCCTCTCCGTTGCTAGCAGTGGAAAGGCCAGGTCCACGCTCCTCCGGAGGGGCTCTTTCTGCACGCCAGCCCTGTGGAGTTTCTCCCACAGACCCCCCACCCCATGTGTCCCTCTTCTTTCAGATCCCTGCCCCTCATTTTACAGCACCCCTCTTCCCTGAGCTCCTTTCTGATTTCATACCCAGGGTCTGTAGAGTCAAAGCTATGGTTTTCACAGCAGTCATGTACAGGTATGAGAGTTCGGCCATAAAGCTGAGCACTGAAGAATTGATGCTTTTGAACTGTGGTGCTGGAGAAGAGTCTTAAAAGTCCCTTGGACTGCAAGGAGATCCAACCAGTCCATCCTAAAGGAGATCAGTCCTGAGTATTCATTCATTGGAAGGACTGATGCTGAAGCTGAAACTCCAGTACTCTGGCCACCTGATGCGAAGAACTGACTGATTGGAAAAGACCCTGATGCTGGGAAGGATTGAAGGCAGGAGGAGAAGGAGACGACAGAGGATGAGATGGCTGGATGGCATCACGGACTTAAAGGAGCTGAGTCTGAGCAAGCTCTGGGAGCTGGTGACGGGCAGGGAGGCCTGGCCGCTGTGATTCATGGGGTCCCGAGTTGGACAGGACTTGGCCACTGAACAGGAGCAGCAGCGTGCTCTCGGCTGTCGTTCTGTTGAAATCAGGTCCCGCTGGAAACGGAATCCACCCTCCTGGAAACATTCAACATGCCACGCCAGCGTGGAGTGCGGTGCGAACCTGTGAATGAAGGGTGTTCCGAGTGAGTGACCGGGTGGAAGCTGGGAGCTGGGAAGGGGGGGGATTTAAGGACCGGTTTGCCTGGAAGGAATGATGAAGCTTTAAGTTGCAGAATAAGGTATCAGGACCTGGCACTGTTAATGCTGAGGAACCTTCGAAGGTTTATGGGCAGGAGATGAACTTAATGAACCAGGTGGTGGCTCCTGTCCACGTCTGGTAGAAACAAGGTCTATTGGTCCAGATTTCTCTATTCTGCTGTAAGCGGCTTCCACTCTTCCTCTTTGTTTTGCTCCCAGTGACACAGTGAGACTTGATTTCTCCCATTAGGATAGACTCTCTTCTCTTCATTCCCCTTCTCTTAGGCAAGTGGATGGAGGAAAATATTAGTCCTGTGGATTCCTCTCCCGTCTCACTGTGGCAGCTCGCTGCTGCTGTGGAGGCCCTTCTGTCCTTACAGTATTTTTACGTGAACACATTTTATCCTTTTCTTCCCCCACTGCATGTCCGCCAAAAATCATAATCTGAATTTTATTCCTCACACTAAAAAGCCTTGCATTATACCTTTTAAGCCCTAATTTTAAGGCATTTTCAGTCCCCGGAAAAAATTAATATATGGCCCAATGAATGGGAGCCCTACCTTTTCTGCTAAATCTCGGACAAGACCTCCAGTCTAAATAACTTGGCATTTCTCTCATCTTCTCCTTCCTCTCCTGGGTTTAAGCTTGCTGTGATAGCCAGAAACGAGATGACTCCTTTTTTAAGAGGGTTTCTCTCTGCATGCTGACCCTGAAACTTTAAGAACTGTGAGCCACAAAAAAGAAAAGAAAAAAAAAACACCGAGGAAAAATGTACATGGTTTTATTGTACTTTTTGAATATATACCCCCCTGTGGTGAAAGATGATTACCCTCCTAGGAAATTGCTTAAAAACAGAAAAGGAGAAAAGATGGCATTTCTGTATGTGATATATCTCTGTGACGTGTACTAAGTAGCTTGGAGAGGAATGTATACATTCATTATAGAACAGGAAGGGTCCTTTTGCCAAGAGCCGTCTATCAGATGGAAAGGAATGCTCTCCGTGGCGTGGGAAATGCGTAGAGATGCAGAGTCTGGAAGGGCCTGTGATCGTCGTTGGCCCCGGTGGTCTTTACGGCAGGACCCTCAGTCCTTCCTGCTGGGGGGCTTCCAGGGGCTGCTGGAGAGGGAAGCCTGGGGAGCCCACCGCTCTGCAACCAGAATGTCTTGCCTTCATCTTTACACAGAGGGATTTCCTATTTTTATAAAGAAGAACCTTTCCTACAGCTAAAAAAAAAAAAAAAAGTCTGAGAACCACTGATAGAGTCCATTTACCCAGAGAGTTTTTAAAAATTTATTTTTAACTGGAGAATTGCTTCGGAGTGTGTGTGGGTTTCCCCCGCGTTCACGAGAACCGGCCGTGGGTTCTCACGGCGCCCTGCGTCTTGCGCCTTCTTTCTCGCCCCGCCCCGCCCCCTGGGTGGTCAGGGCGCCGGCTGAGCTGCCTGTGTGACACGGAGGCCTAAAAAAAAAAAAAGTCTGAGAACCACTGATAGAGTCCATTTACCCAGAGAGTTTTTAAAAATTTATTTTTAACTGGAGAATTGCTTCGGAGTGTGTGTGGGTTTCCCCCGCGATCACGAGAACCGGCCGTGGGTTCTCACGGTGCCCTGCGTCTTGCGCCTTCTTTCTCGCCCCGCCCCGCCCCCTGGGTGGTCAGGGCGCCGGCTGAGCTGCCTGTGTGACACGGAGGCCTCCCCGTCGCCCTCGGCTCCACTCACCGCCATGCGCACAGCTCAGTGCTGTTCTCTCCATTCGTCTTGCCCCCTCTTGCCCCCGCTGTGTCCGTAAGTCTGTCCTCCGAGTCTCTATTTCCTGACCTAGGCAATTTCTGAACATCCTGCGTCTTGCGCCTTCTTTCTCGCCCCGCCCCGCCCCCTGGGTGGTCAGGGCGCCGGCTGAGCTGCCTGTGTGACACGGAGGCCTCCCCGTCGCCCTCGGCTCCACTCACCGCCGTGCGCACAGCTCAGTGCTGTTCTCTCCATTCGTCTCGCCCCCTCTTGCCCCCGCTGTGTCCGTAAGTCTGTCCTCTGAGTCTCTATTTCCTGACCTAGGCCCTTCTGGAGATTAGTAATAGACACAGAACACACAGGTCTACCTGATTCCTATTTTTATGGCCTCAACATGTAACTACAGCAAGGTGTATTTATGTAACTTTTATCATTACAAAAGTCTACACAGAAGACTCAACCTTGTATTTGGAATTAGAAGGTTCTCAACATTCTCTTTCACTCCAGGAGTGGACACAGGTAATGCATTCAGAGTTATGGCGAGTCTTTGTGAAGTGGTAATTTCAGGTTTGAATACTGTGACAGCAGGTGGCGATCGCAGTAGAAACTGTATTTCTAGGCCATTTAAAGAGCAGTAAGACATTTAAAACTTCCATTAAGGTGCTTGTATCACAGAGCTGTAGGAGTAACCAACCTTCACACATTGGCCTTGGAGAGAGCGTGCTCCCGCAGCACTCAACTGAGTGGAAACTGCCCTATCCTCTCTGGAGAAGAAACTTGCATTGGCATTGAACGCATTTGCATGAGTCACCATAGAAGATTAAGACAAGGTAAAGGCGGGTGGGGATGAGGCTATAGGGTATGTGTATGTGGTTTGATGTTGACGTAAAAACACAAGGTATACGATCCTGTGGGGAAATAGTATGAACGAACTGATTACATATACGGGGTTATTTGTATCTTTAGGTTCGTCTTCTGGCCTTGCCATGAGGCTTGTCGGATCTTAGTTTCCCCATCAGGTATCCAACCCAGGCCCCCTGGGTTAGAAGCTCGGAGTCTTAACTACAGACCTGCCAGAGAAGGTCCTGGCTCTTCTTTTTAAGTGGTAATAAGCACTGCAGTTGAAACCCACATATATTTTCCCCTAGAAATAGTAAAGAACACTTACTTTTTATCCCCAAGATTATGAAATAAAGACCTGACTATACAGCTTCAGATAGTGATGAGTCTTCTGAATATGTAATTTAAAAGATATTCCCGCTCGTGGACCTTTTTTCCCTTGTGAATCTGCATCACATGTTGAACAATTCAGTTGCGCTTTTTTTTCCTTATCATTTCTGCAAATCAGATGCACTAAGTAAAGAGCAAATATTATGCATGTTATTTCCTTTCCCTCTGCATTTTGTTTTTTACTGTATCATAGGTATTAAGAAATTGGGGTTTCTAAAATGATGATTTTGCTGGCTGTGTGATTAAATAGTGACCTACTTTTTGGCATTAGTGTCCAGAGTTATAAGAGCATTTAAAACACACACATTTTAATGCTTTTTGCTGAAAATCCTAATAGAAAAAAATGTCTTCGGGTGGCACTAGTGATAAAAAAAATCCCGCCTGCCAATGCAGTAGACAAAAGAGAGGTGGGTTCAATCCCTGGGTCGGGAAGATCGGGTGGAGGGGGCATAGCAACCCTCTCCAGCATTCTTGCCCGGAGAATCCCATGGACAGAGGAGCCTGGCGAGTTACAGTCCATGCGGCCACAAAGAGTTGGTCTTGACAGAGGTGACTTAGTGTGCACGCATGACTTTATTTACTTATTCAGCGTGTGACGAGTGCTTCCACAAGCAAAACGTCTTCCTAAACACTGGGGGTAAATTTGACGACAGCGCTTCTCTCAGTGAGTCTCGGGTGAGCTGCAGCGGGTAGTTTCCAGGGGCCGATGGGAGTGTCGCTGCCTCGTTGCACGGCTGAGTGCCCTGGAGCGCGGTCCCGACGCGCGTTCCCTACCGCGCGCACTTCCCGAGCACAGGCCGAGCTCGCGGGTAGTGCCCGGAGACGCGCCTGCTGCCCGAGGCCTCTGCCGCCGCTGTCCTTGCCTTCCACTCTCGGTCGTCCGCAAAGCATCAGACCGCTCCGTCCAGTTCAGTTCAGTTGCTCAGTCGTGTCCGACTCTTTGTCCGACAGGGAGGCCGCAGCATGCCAGGCTTTCCTGCCCATCACCATCTCCCGGAGTTCACTCAGACTCACGTTCATCGAGTCCGTGACGCCATCCAGCCATCTCATCCTCTTCTCCTCCTGCTCCCAATCCCTCCCAGCATCAGAGTCTTAAATGAGTCAGCTCTTTGCACGAGGTGGGCAAAGTACTGGAGTTTCAGCTTTAGCATCAATTCCTTCCAAAGAAATCCCAGGACTGGTTTCCTTCAGAATGGACTGGTTGGATCTCTTTGCACTCCAAGGGACTCTCAAGAGTCTTCTCCAACACCACAGTTCAAAAGCATCAATTCTTCAGCGCTCAGCCTTCTTCCCAGTCCAACTCTCACATCCATACATGACCACAGGAAAAACCATAGCCTTGACTAGATCAAACCGCAAGCGCCTCCAAATCGCCGTGCGGCTCTCTGCCGCCCCCATCCTGCTTCCCCTGGTCTCCCGTCTTTAAACGACTCCTGAGACCTCCGTTCCAGCCGGAACCAGGGCTCGCCCTCGGCACTTTCTTCCGCGCGCTCCGCGTCTAACCCTCCGTCTCCTCTGCAGCGTGTCTGCAGCCTCCCGCCGTCCGGGTGCTGCTGCCAGCGCCCTGCTGACCACCGTCGCGCCAGTAGGAGCCTGACGAGCCCCCTCTTCTCTCTCGCTTTCTCCTTGAGCCAGAGGGATCGATCCGCGATCTTTCTAAATCAGATCTTGTCACTTCTCCATCCAGACTTCTTACTTGACCTTCTATTTGCAACCGAAATAAAAACCGCAGTATTTCCTGTTCCGGCCCCTCCCTCCTGTCCCAGCCCTGTCTTCACCACTGCCAAGCCGCAGGGGCCTCTTTCCACCCTTCCCGCCCGTGGCGGCGCGTGCTCGTTCCACCGCCTGGAGTGCTCTTCTGACGCTTCAGCCAGTTGGCACCTTCTTACCATTTAGGTACGCAGTTCAGTTCAGTCGCTCAGTCGCGTCCGACTCTTCCCAGCCCTGTCTTCACCACTGCCAAGCCGCAGGGGCCTCTTTCCACCCTTCCCGCCCGTGGCGGCGCGTGCTCGTTCCACCGCCTGGAGTGCTCTTCTGACGCTTCAGCCAGTTGGCACCTTCTTACCATTTAGGTACGCAGTTCAGTTCAGTCGCTCAGTCGCGTCCGACTCTTTGCAACCCCGTGGACTGCAGCACGCCAGGCCTCTCTGTCCATCACCAACTCCCGGAATCCACCCAAACTCATGTCCATAGAGTCGGTGATGCCATCCAGCCATCTCATCCTCTGTCGTCCCCTTCTCCTCCTGCCCCCAATCCCTCCCAGCATCAGAGTCTTTTCAAATGAGTCAGCTCTTCGCATCAGGTGGCCAAAGTATTGGAGTTTCATTTAGGTCTTACCCTCAGTGTTTCCTCCCCTGAGAGATCTCTTCTTCAACAGAGTCCACTCTACAGGAGGATTTCTTTTTGTTTGTTTGTTTTCATGGTAATAGTAATTTATTGATATTAGTTATTTCAGTTCCTGTTTTATCATTTGGTCAGAGAAGGCAATGGAACCCCACTCCAGTGCTCTTGCCTGGAAAATCCCATGAACAGAGGAGCCAGGTGGGCTGCAGTCTGTGGGGTTGCAAAGAGTTGGACACGTCTGAGCAACTTCACTTTCACGCATTGGAGAAGGAGATGGCAACCCACTCCAGTGTTCTTGCCTGGAGAATCCCAGGGACCGGGGAGCTTGATGGGCTTCTATCAGTGGTGTCGCACAGAGTTGGACATGACTGAAGCGACTTAGCAGCAGCATACAGTTTAGGAGATGGCAGTCCACTCCAGTGCTCTTGCCTGGAGAATCCCAGGGACTGAGAAGCCTAGTAGCTTACAGTCCACGGGGTCGCAAAGAGTCGGACACGACTGAGCGACTCACACGCACACACACTTCAGTAAGGGAGGAAGTTGGCTTTCTTGTATTTGCTCACTCACTTTTTACTGGGGTGTAATTGCTTTACAACGCTGAGTTGGCTCTGCTGTACCCGTGAGCCAGCTCCAGGTGCCCTCTAGCCCCTGCCTCTGGAGCCTCCCTTTCCCCAGCCCTGATCCTGCCCGACAGGAGCACTTCTGTGACGTGTTCACGGCCGCCTGTTATTCCCCTCATTGCGCAAGTCATGGTTTGCAATTATTTATACATTTGTAATTGAACCTGCGTAGTCTCTGTCTCCCCCAGTAGACCAGTGCCTCCCTTGGCATAGGAAATCTGTATTTTCTCTTCCCCTTCTATTTCCAGAGCTTAACACAGTGCCCGGCACACCATCAGTCCTATAAAAGGATCATTTAGACACATGGATTGGTTGTTTTTTTTAATTTTGATGTGGACTATGTTTTAAGTCTTTATTGAATCTGTTACAGTTTTGCTTCTATTTTACGTGTTGGTTTTTTGGCCTTGAGGAACGTGGGGTCTTGGCTCATGCCCAGGGATCAAACCTGCCCCCGTTACGCTGGAAGGTGAAGCCCTAACATCGGACCACCAGGGAAGTCCCCAAGACCGCCCTTTTCAAATTCCTACATCTTTAACTGCAAATTAGAAAACTATGGAAAATTTGGAAAACTACTTTCTACTTAAAAAAAAATTGCAACTGTTTTGGACACTGTATGTAGCTCAGTATCCCTCACCAAAAGGAAAAGGGCGCGAGTCCTTAAAAGTTAGCATGCGGGTACAGTGTGATTTGGGGCTATTTTTAAAGAGCGATACATTTTAGAATGGAAGTCTTGAACAAAAACAAACTGCTCTTTTTATATATTTAGGGCTCAGTTCACTACAGCCTTTAAATTCTTGGCTTCACTCTTGAAGCCTGCTGCAAAGAGCACATTAGAATTCATTTTAGCAGAATCGTGAGCGCAGTGCCGATCTCCTGTGATCACGCTGGGCCCTTTTATTATGAGAATGGCAGGAAGCGAGCCGAGGCTGCGGAACAGTCGCCGGTGTCCCCGAGGGGGGCCGCCGCCAGCTCTGCTCTTGATGGAAGGTTCGCTCCACCTCTTGTCTGCCTGTGCGGTTGGCGCTGACTTTTGAGAAACTGCTTCTCCACCCCGCTCTCCCAGCTGGAGAAAACCCTGTCGTAGTGACACCTGGCTAGGAAAAGTGGGGCCACAGACACCCGTGCAAAGAAGGGTCAGGAGGCCTGTGTAGTAAGTAGTTTTGGCCCTGCCCATCCGATCTGTCAGAGGGAAGCCTGTCGCGCCTTTTCTCGGCCATCATCTCTGCCCCCAGAGGCGGCTCGGGGAGCGAAGTGTCCACCGTGTTTGCCGCCAGCTGCTAACGTGGAGCTGCTGGGCGTTTAACAAAGTGCCTTCAGCCTCAGGGATCTGCAGGAATGGGTACTGCTTACCAAAGTCAAGATAACATTTGTGGGCGATAGCGTCACTTTCCATTGAAGTTGACAGCTCAGCTGGTAAAGAATCTACCCAGGTTCGATTCCTGGGTCAGGAAGATTCCCCTGGAGAAAGGATAGGCTACCCACTCCAGGATTCTTGGGCTTCCCTGGTGACTCAGCTGGTCAAGAGTCCACCTGCAATGTGGGAGACCTGGTTGGACCCCTGGGTTGAGAAGATCCCCTGGAGAAGGAAAGGGCTGCCCACTCCAGGATTCTGGCCTGGAGAATTCCATGAACTACAGTCCATGGGGTCCAGGATTCTGGGCTTCCCTGGTGACTCAGCTGGTCAAGAGTCCACCTGCAATGTGGGAGACCTGGTTGGACCCCTGGGTTGAGAAGATCCCCTGGAGAAGGAAAGGGCTGCCCACTCCAGGATTCTGGCCTGGAGAATTCCATGAACTACAGTCCATGGGGTCACGAAGAGTCAGACACGACTGAGCGACTTCCACTCTCATTGTTTTCTTAAAGAGGAAGACAGTCATTTTTGGTAAACTTGTTTTTTTTTTTCCCAATTTTTAGGGATACAACTTAAGGAGTTTTTAGACATCATAAGGAAAAAGAAGGAAGCTCAAGTGTATCGCAATGAAGTAAGACACATCTTCACAGCTTTTGACAGGCACTGTAAGTATGTTTAAAATGTTTGGATATAAAAAATTGTTATTAAGGAACTGTGGATGGGAACATATGCTCAGTAAGTATTGGGCTGGTCAAGAAGTTCGTTCGAGTTTTTCCATAACATCTTACAGAACCCAAACTAACTTTTTGGCCAACCCAGTAAAGCAATACACTTGGGAGACTGCTTTCCTATATTCCTTAGCTGTTATGGTAGATGTTGGTGTTCATTTTTTCCCCTCCGTCACAGCCTTAACTCTTGACCTTTACAGTGGATGAAATAGCATCAGCAGTAATCTGACTGTGCTTATGACTTGCTTACATTTTGTTGGGGACATCGGAAGGCTGGCCGCGTGGGAATGCAGGTGCAGAGCGACTTAGGGAAGCTTGGAGACCACGCGGCCTTTTTCTCTGGCTCCTCCTTCGAGCCACACGTGATGGAGGAATTGTTTTCCCATGCTGGGGTGGCCAAGAAGAGTGGCTCTGGACCCACTCCTCACGGAACGCAGGCTCGAAAGACTCGTGGGGTCCCGGTTCAGTATTTTGGCTTCTGAAATGGTTTTCCTCTAAATAGGAATGTAGTCCTAAAACCAAGCAAGAAAAAAAAATGTGCGTTTTGAAGAATGAATGATTTTGGCAAATCACAGCGAGCGGAGCCCACCGCCGTTACTGAAGGTAGCCTCTTAGCGCTCTCCCTGGGACTCAGGGAGTCGGCAAGGCACGGGGCTGAAGGACGCTTCGGGAGCGTCTGGGCTGTCCTGTATCGCTGGAGTAATACTAGGGTAATCCAGTAATCCAGTGAGGCAGTCTCAGGTTACCTTACATGTACAGTCAGCTGTAGGCTACTGCTTTCCTCCTGGTTCTGGATGAAAGTCTCGTGCGAATATCACAGCTGGAATAGCCGTTCACAGGGCTTTCAGTCGTACATGAATGTGACGTATTCTGCTTTCAAATAGATCGTGGATATTTAACTCTGGAAGATTTCAAGAAAGCGTTTAAGCAGGTGGCTCCCAAGTTATCAGAAAGGATTGTCCTCGAGGTATTCAGGTAAGGCCTGAGTCTTTATGCATACACGCCCTTGTTTTACCATCGGCTTGTGGGAGTTTTCGGTTTTACGGAGAATACTCACTTATGCTTATCTTTCACTAGAGGACATTTTCATCTCGCAGGATATTGTCCTGGTCCAGGGGAGAATGTTATAGTTAGCTGTTAGTCCAGCCACAGCCTTGACAGTGGGCCCTGAAGTGGGTGGAGTGCTTGCATACCAGGAAGGTGCAAAAATCATTCGTTCGTAGGGGTGGAGAGAAGCAGAGAGAGAGTAGAGCTTCTTTGTGAGATGACGTGTTGGCCAAACCTGCCCCCTCAAAGCTCTGTTAACATTACCGTGGACGCTGCCGTTCTCCTGGGGTCTGCATTTCGTCAGATTCGGGTTCTGTGCGTCGTGGGGAGAGTAGAGCTGGGTTAATCGGTGGCGGCCCCTCCTCCGTTTGTTTTCAAGGCGGCAGACCCGGGCTGCAGCTCACGCACACCCGAGAAAGGAGACGTAAAGACGTAGAGAGATTCACACTCTCTCTGTAAGCTAACCCTGACAGCAAGGGCCCATGGTTAAAGCAGTTTCTGTCAGGAGACTGCAGACGGAAAGCAGAGTAAGCCGTGTCAGCACACGCTGCGGTGAGAAATGACAGAGCCGCCCCGCTCCGACTGCAAACTCGAGCTCCTCATCAACCCTGTTGCCGAGGGTGTTAGTTAGGGTTCAGTCCAGCACTGAAAGGCAGAAAACCCAAAATAACAAAGCTCGCAAAAGTGAGCCACAAACACAGGGGCGTCCAGGGCTGCTCTGCGGGCAGTACAGTTGTGAGGAACCCAGGTTCCTGCCCTTTTATTCCAGCTGCCTCAGCACCTGGCTTCTGCCTCCTGCTTCCAGATGGCTGCCGAAGTTCCAGCCATCACACCTGAGTTCCGAATAGGCAGGCAGAAAGATAGGCCCCTCTTTTTAAGGCTACCCATTGTTTCTTCATACATCCCTGTGACCGAAGCTTAGTTCCAAGGCCAGGAGCAGCTATAAGGCAGAGGTGGGCCTGGAAAATGGAGTCTCTGCGTGGGGCAGTCATGTGTGTGCAGATGGGATCTCTGCTGTGCGGAAGGAGAGAAGAGACGTCGGTGGCCATCTGGCAGGTGTTACCATTTGGATAGAAGTGACTTCGTGAAATCTGACCAGAAGCCCGTCCTCAGTAGTAATTATCGAGCAGGTTATTTGAAGTAAGAATCTTCACTCACTGTCATCAATAGTGACATGTATGACATTCCTTTGCTGCGTCATTTGCAAGCAGATTATCGAGCGAGGTATTGAAGAGCAAAGGAGTTGGAGCCAGGTGCAGCCCGCGTGCCCTGAGGCGGGATGGCAGTTCGCTCCAGAACATCGCGGCTTTCAGATGCTGTGGTGTCTCTGTGTGCCTTCTGGGGTGAGTGGTGAGAGTCAGTGCATTTCTGCCACACGGTGGTGGCTTTCACAGAAAGAAGGAAGAATTGCTTCATTTTACTTTTACAAAAGGGCAGGTGTCCACACTTGCTGACCTCTGGGTGTTAAACGGGTTTGGAGCTGTCCCCTCGTGTCACAAGTGTAATTTTGAAAAATCCACTTAAGTGCAGCCTTTCAGGGTAGAAGCCGTGTTTTAACCGTGAGTGGGAAAGTAACTGCTTCTCCAAAGAAACCTATGCTATAGGGAGAACATTTCTGAGAATGGGTGTTTGGAAATGTGATTCTGTCTTTAAAAGTATGTGTCACCCACTAAAACCTTTATATTTGCACGCTCAGTAAATTGGGAACAGAGTGGTCTGATCTGTGGAAAAACGGAAGCACTGTGATTGGACAGCACAATTTTTTTAAAGTATCAACGAAAAAATGTAATGGTTTTGATAAGTTAGCAGCAACAAACTGATCGATATCAGGAGAGATGAATACTTATTAGCTGAATCTCAATTAGCAATACTAACAAAGTGCTTAACAAAATAAGACAAACCCCTTCAGCTTGTTTATAATCAGAGGATAGAATTAAAAGCCGAGAGATCCGGTGTCACCGTGCCCGTTTCCTGTTTAGATCTGTCTACGGAAGACCTCGAATTAAAACAAGCTGAACCTGGGATTTCCCTGGTGGCGCCCTGGTTAAGAATCTGCCTTGTGCAGGGGCCTCAGGTTTGACCCCTTGCTGGGGAGCTGACGTCCCGTATGCCGGGGAGCCCCCAAGCCTGTGCTCCTCAGCCACTGAGTCTCTGAGCCACAACTGGAGACAGTGTGCGTGCCTCGAAAGACCCGCGCGCCGCAGCGGAGGCCCACCACAGCCAAAGAAACGATAAAGAAAGTGTTAAAAAAGATTGGAATCGCTCAGTCACAAAAAATCAACCGAGATGTTCAGAAATCATAAATTATGTGAAAATCACATTGTTCTTCTTAAATGTTCTTAATAATTTCGAGTGATGGCATAAACTCATTTGCCATGAATGAGTGAAATATTTTTATCTTTGATTTTTTTTTTACAAATTTCTGTATTTATAATAAACATAAGTGATATTGTAGCACATGCCCACATCATCTATGCATATATTCACATGCCCACGAATCCTGTACTTCCTGGGATGATGGTCAGAGTTCAGAGACCACTGCAGGTAACCACCGAATAAGGCCTTCTAGTTAACCGAACCCAGCCTGCCTAAAGTCACGTTTCTAATATTATTTATCACACACATCCCTGAAGCAGGATAATTGATGCACGGTAAGAATTAAATAAAATCGTGACAGCAGAAGAGAGAAAGACGTTTCCTGGGTGTGTAAGCTGAAGCTGGGTGGACGGACAGAGGTGTCTGACTTCCACGCGTCTCTGCTTCAGGGAGGCAAGTAGGTTTCAAGGGAAGGGAAAAGAGCCGCTGCCGGGGCGTCCATGCCGCGGAGGACTTCGCGCTTCCAGGGCCGGACGCTGTGAGAAGCCTCAAGGCTCTGACTTGTGCCCGCGTGAGCGCGGCTCAGTCCCAGGTTCCCAGTTAGGCGGGGAGGGCGGACGCCTGAAGGGCACCGCAGGAGGCAGCCGAGAGGGGCTTCCGTTAGACCAGCCGCCCGTGGTCGGAAGGGTGAAAGAAGCTTCCACAGCCTTCAGCGCTTGGACTGCCCAGTTCTTCCCCAGGAGGAGCCCCTCGGAAGCGCTGGCCCCCACGGCACTCGCTGTGAGAGAAGCCGGGATCCGTTTCCTTGGCTTGCGTGGTTCACCCCATCTCAGCATATTTTCAGCAGTCTCTTCTCCTCTGTCCTGTGTCCACTGTGGTCTTTTTCCCCCTTTCTGTTAGGGTTTTATTTTCCCGTTACGCCTCTTTCTTGGGCTGTGTACCTGCTGAAGTTCCACTTCGTCTTGCTATTCTGCTCTATCTTGCTATTTTACAGCCTCTCCCTGAGCTTCCCTGTATCTGCTTCATCTCTTGTTTCATGGAACTGGTGGCTTCTATTGAGGGAAGCAGTTCTGAGGTTTTACTTTTAACGGTTGATTGCTTGGGGGCTGCTAATTATAGCTTTTTTCTTATAAATTAAGAAGGGAAGTTTTCTACCAAGGGAAAGATTTTGAGTTGTATTTCTGTCTTAAACCAAGAGGTGGTATCTTGTGTAAACACACACACACACTCACACACACACACACATACACACACAAAAGATGCTCCTTTATATTACCTCTAAAGATATCATAAAATGCTTACTATTTGGATTTCAGATTTTAAGGGGACTTCCCTGGTGGTGCAATGGCTAAGACCCCTCCCTCCCAGTGCAGCGGACCTGGGTTTGATCCCTGCTTGGGGAACTAGATCCCACATGCTGCAACTGAGAGTTTGCAGGCTGCAGCTAAAGATCCCACCTGCCACAGCTAAGACCTGGTGCAGGGAAAAAAAAAGCGTGAGTGTTTGAATCTTACAACTTTGCTTTTCACTTAGAGCTGATAATCATGACTTGTATACCTGTGTACTAAAATAGCTAAGGCTGTATCATAGATGATGTTTCATTATTACCATTATTAAGGAACTCTTAGGGAACTCTGTCCTTGAAGAGCTCTTTTTCCCCATACCCGCTACAGATGGCACAAGTTTAAGGGGCATGAGCCCTCTTGTTGTTTAGTCTGTAAGTCATGCCTGACTCTTTGCAACCCGTGGGCTGCAGCACGCCAGGCCTCCGTGTCCTTCACCAACTCCGGGGGCTCACTCAAGCTCATGTCCGTCGAGTCGGTGATGCCATCCAACCATCTCATCCTCTGTCATCCCCTTCTCCTCTCACCTTCAATCTTTCCCAGCATCAGGGTCTTTTCTAAGGAGTCAGCTCTTCGCATCAGGTGGCCAAAGTGTTGGAGCTTCAGCATCAGTCCTTCCAATGAATATTCAGGGTTGGTTTCCTTAAGATTAACTGGTTTGATCTCCTTGCAGTCCAAGGAGCCGTCAGGAGTCTTCTCCAGCACCACGGTTCAAAAGCATCAGTTCTTCAGCTCTCGGCCTTTATGGTCCAGCTCTCACATTCGTGCATGACTACTGAGAAAACCGTGGCTTTGACTAGACAGACCTTTGTTGAGGTTTGTCGTAGCTTTTCTTCCGAGGAGCAAGCGTCTTTTAATTTCCTGGCTGCAGTCACTGTTCACAGCCCCTCAAATAAAATCTGCCAGTCTTTCCACTTTCCCCCCATCTCTTGGCCGTGAGCTGAGTAGTACTATTTGTCCAGTGAAATAAATCTGAGATAATAGGCTGTTTCTAGCACGGCATGTTTAAAACAAACAAACAAAAATCTTTCTTCCTTAATACCAATAGACCTTAATGAAAACTTGGTAGTGCTTTTTAAAAAAAAGTAAAAGCACATTCAAAGCCCTTAGTGACTCTAAAGGGTAAAGTTAAAACTGTTCAACCTGGCTCTCCAACTTCCAGTCCGCTTTCCAAACCCGTCTTCCTTCACCACCCCAGACTCCTCTGTCTCTTTCCATGTGTGATGTGTGTCCGTCCTTCCTTCTGTTGCCCTTGCTGGCAATACCTTCCTCTGCTTCTCACCTGTCCAAATTAGACCCGTCTTTCAAGGTCCTGCTCAGTGAACAGACACACCCAGAAAAAGCCTTTTTCTTTTTGTTTACATTGAATAGTCTTCTCGCCTTTCTTTGCATTTTGAGAGACGGCGGTGTGATTTTTTTGATCTCTTGATAAAATGCAGTAGCCACAGTTGTCTCCGTGGAGCTCTCTGGGTTTGCAAACTCACCTGTAACTTCCACCGTTCTCGGTATGTTGCCCGCCTGGTGCGTTCCGGTTGCTTAGTAATTGTTGGTTTCTTGCCACTTACTCCAAATACCCACTAACGGAAAAAGCCTCTCTTGCCATTTTCTTAAATAGTTTAATTTATTTCTTATAATCTAGCAAAGAGTCCTTTCAAGTGCAGTCAGGAGCTTTATAACCACATGTGGCTTTGCCCTCCATTTTTCTCATTCTGCCTGTGACTTTTATGAATTAACCTTGGATGGCCTCTCTCTGCTGTTTTTTTGAGAGGCGTTTTCAGTTCCCGATTTAGTCCCAGCTGTTAACAGGGAGCTGGCTTAATGTTCTTTCTCGACTTTACCCCCCACCGATGCCCGTGGAGTTTCCGGCTGGTCTGTTTCTCTGTGTAGGCATCTCTGCCTCTCCATGCCCAGGAGCCTGCTCCGTCTCACTGTAAGCGTCGAGATTTGCCCTTTCACGCCACCTCTCGTTTGGCAAAAAGCTCTGGGAAGATTCTTCTGTTTTCCAGCCACGAAGTGAAGCATGGTTGGTCAGAAGGCCCACCGGCGCCCACGATTTTGAGTGCAGGTGGAGCTCCGGGTAGTAATGTCAGGCAGCAATACCGAGGCACCAGAGTGCTCCGCACTCGGAGCTGGAGACCCTTAGGGTGGCGTCTGGTAGTCTGGGTCTAAGATTCATTCTTCATACTATGTGGGGGAGGTCAAAAACATAGCCTGTCCAGCTCTCCTTCTGGGAGTATTAACATTGGTCGGATGATAAGAGCATCCTGACCTGATGGATGATGCATTTTCAGAGGCGGTGTGTCGGGGGAGTATCGGCTTAAGAATGCCATTTTATTTTTATGTATTTTTTAAAGCTTTTTTCTAATGTGGGTGTTGTTAGAATCTTTATTGCCTGTGTTACGATGATGCCTCTCTGTTGTATTTTAGCTTATTGGCCACAAGGCCTGTGGGATCTTAACTCCCCGACCAGGGGCCGAACCCACACGTCCTGCCCTGGAAGGCGAAGTCTTAGCCACTGGGTGCCGGGGCAGTCCTAAGAAGGCAGCTTCCGAAGGGACTGATGTGTGCCTTCTCGTGCGTGCCTTAGGTCACAGCCGTGGAGGAGAAGGGGGCCTCCTGAGCCGGGCGGAGTGAGCTCGTGGGCCGAATGGGAGAGTCCTGGAGAGCCAAGGAGCTC
This sequence comes from Madoqua kirkii, assembly GCA_006408675.1. Taxonomy (NCBI): domain Eukaryota; kingdom Metazoa; phylum Chordata; class Mammalia; order Artiodactyla; family Bovidae; genus Madoqua; species Madoqua kirkii. Next base: position 42,980 of record SJYC01019574.1, read on the forward strand.
AGAGGAGAGGGACGCAGGATGGCGTGTGTTTAGGAAAAAAAGATTGCATATGTTTTTTCAAATTGTTGCCCCTCTTCTGAAGTATCATTCCTCACCGTGATCTTTCGTTTCCTATACTTCCCTTTTGTTGGCAGCTGACTTGTTGGTATCGTTTTCTCAGACGGTCTCGCTCTCAAGGTCCCCTGTCCTCCTTCCGTGCATCAGAATGCCGTACAAATGTGGTCACGTGGCTTCCCCAAGATCACAGGTATCAGTAGTTATCCGCTGCTTTGATGAGTGTGATTGTCGATCTGAGGTATCCACGTGCTTTTGTGTATAGAAAAGTTACACAGCGCTAGAAATCACATCTCATTCTTCGTTAACTACACGCAGACAGCTGTCGCCAGCCACCCCTGGTGTGGGAGTGTGATGACCAAATAACTAGGCTTCCTGAGTCCAGGCTTATTTCATGAGTTTTTGCATCTTCTCTGCAATGATAATGCCTTGGGTTTTCTTTCAGTTTTTTCGGTTTCAGAATTTTACTGTCAGAGATTCCATTTTCTGATGATTTTTTGCACGTGATCGCTGAATGGGGAAATGAATATGTATAATTTTTCAAGCTGACCTGAACTTCTTCTCCCTGGGGACTTTCACATGTAATACAGTAAATACAACTGCACTTTAAAAATCCAGGGGGCTTCCCTGGTGGGGAAGAATCCACCTTCTAACGCGGGGGCTTTGGGTTCCATCCCTGGTCAGGGAGCTAGGATCCCACGTGCCTTAGGCAAGCTCAGTCCGCAAACCGCAGGCTACAGAGCCTGTGCGGCTGGGAGCCGGTGCACGGCAGCGAAGAGCCTGTGTGCTGAAACTAAGACTCGGCACGACCAGGAGTAAATAAATAAAGTTTAAAGTGAGTGCAAAATCCAGCCAGAGGAGTATTTATATGCCAATTGTTTTAAGAAAGTGTCAGTTTTCCCAGGGGGTTCTTGGCTGGTTTTGCTTCATGAACAGACATTATACCCTTGCATTTGAAGGTGCTCTCTTTTTACGAGTAACTGAGAACTGGTGATGCTGGTGATGCAGGAATTGATGCCCAGAAGCAGGACCAGGAAACCAGCAGAGAAGAGCTATGACTTCGTTGCACAGATTTTCAAGTGGGAGGTGTTGGCCTAGTTTCTTCAGTTAAGCTAATTGGTTCATGTTACAAGGATGTACTATTTGATTGGAAGAAACATTTAATCTCTTTCACATTCTGAATGTCCAGATTTTGTAGCCCTCTCATGTTAAACCCATCCAGATGCAAATCCTGTTGTTCCTTCAAGGCCCAGATGTTAAGGTATTTCTTATCTTGAAACCTGACCCCACCAACAGCCTACCCGTCACCTCTTAACCCAGGAAAGAAATTGTCTCCTTTTTTCCAGTGGAGTATAATAGGTTTATAACGTTGAGTCACTTTCTGCTGTACAGTGAGGTAGCTCAGTTATATGTGCACATGGATCTCTTCCCGCTCGGACCTGCCCACATCACCGCACCTCCCCCCGTGCCGGTACCTCTGGGTCATCACGGAGCACGAAGCTGGGCTCCCTGTGCTAACCGCGGGTTCTCCTTGGCCACCTGATTGGCACGCGGTCAGGCATCTGCTTCCCTGGTGGCTCAGATGCTGAGGGATCTGCCCGCAACACAGGAAACCCAGGTTCGATCCCTGGATTGGGAAGATCCCCTGGAGAAGAAACTGGCAACCCAATCCAGTGTGCCTGCCTGAAGAGTCCCGTGGACAGAGGGGCCTGCAGGGCTGCCGCAGTTCATGGGGTCACAGAGAGTCGGACACGACCGAGCGGCTGACACACACACAGTGTATTCCTGTCCAACCTAGTCTCCCAGTTCGTCCCACCCTCCGCTTAGCCCTGTGTCTCTGTGTCTGCACCTCTGTCCCTTCCCAGGAGCTAGCTTCAACCGCACCACCTCTCTCGATTCCACACGCATGCGCTGATCTGCACGAGCAGCCTGATCTGCACAGTGTCCATCAGGAGATGAGTGCGTATCGGAGGCGTGGTGCAGGCATGCAGTGGAATATTGCTCAGCCGTAAAAGGATGAGCCCGAGTCATCTGTAGAGGTGCGGGTGGACCTCGGGCCTCCCCACAGAGGGAGGTAGGCCCGAACAAGCGTTCGAACGCGCCTGTGTCTCCTTGAAACTCCGGATCTGTCACAGACATCGTCTTGATGCTTACACATGGGTGTTTGCGTGCATCAGTTATACGCAGTTTTAGAAAGTAAGCTTGATACCCACAGGCACAGGTGGGCGCACAGCCTCACACTCACAGAGCACGTTTCCTGCACGCCAAGCAGGCGACTAGACTTGATGTGAATGAGCGACTTGTGTAGCGAATGCACTTTTTATTCTGCCTTTTTCGTTTTACGCACTGAATGCCTCCCCCATGCTACATCAAGCCCGCGTCTTGCAGAAGCTCCAGGGCTGGGGTCAGGGCCCTGGGCGACCCGCAGAGTGCGGTCAGCGCCAGGCCAGGGGAGCAGGTGACTCAAGCCTCGTCCTGCTCCCTCCCTCCACAAGTCTCTGAAGCTCTCTGGCCTGTTACCCCTGTGTCTCCGCCCAGGGGGCCTGTGCTAAATGTCCTGGCAGGTCTTCTTCTCATTCCAGAACCTGCCGGCGGGGTTATCCATCACGGAGGGCGGCATGCCATCTCCTCGATTTTCCCTGCATATCCCAAACAGCGTTCAGAGTCCACCATTGCGTGACTACAGATGTGGCCTGTCAGTGTGACAAAGCCTGCTCGCGAGAGAAAATCACTGGGCTTGACAGCTCGCCAAGCCCGGGCTTAGTCTCTGAGACGTCAGTGTAACAAGTGTTGCGGTCAGCGTTTCCAGCTGCTCACCTACATGTGTGGTTGAACGCACTGTTCTTGCTGTAATGGCATGAGGGCTGTTTTTCTTTTAATCCAACTGTCACGTGTAAAACCACGGCCACGGTTTCTTTCTTACGACTGAACGTTGCTAACCCTCTTGGTCATCCTTGAAGTTAGTGATAGGCGCGTCTCGTGACTGTATTCACGCTACTTTCCTCCACAGAAAGAAGAATCTCTCTCTTACATTTTTCTTTGGTAATAGACAGCTAACTTCTGGGTGAGAATTTTGACAACTGCCTTTATAAGATAAGAAAAACTTGTATTTAATAAGTCCACATTTTACGGGCAATACTGAAATTAGCATTGTTTGAGATGTCCTCAGAAGGGACTTCCCTGGTGGGCCAGTGACTAACACTCTGTGCTGCCGGTGCAAGGGGGCGGGTTCAATCCCTGGTGGGGAACTAGATCCCACATGCCACCCCTAAAAAGAAAATAATAATACAAACGTGCCACAGTGAAGCTCAGAGATCTCATGTGCTGCAGCTGAGACCCAGCACAGCCCAGTGAATAAGTGAAAGAAGATGGCAGCAACTGAAAAGGCTCAGAATTAAGAGTCTCACGTCAGAATTTCAGCTGTCCCCCTTAGCTGCTGCTGCTGAGTCGCTTCAGTTGCGTCCGACTCTGTGCGACCCCAGAGATGGCAGCCCACCAGGTTAGTCTCTGAAGCTCTCTGGCCTGTTACCCCTGTGTCTCCGCCCAGAGGGGCCTGTGCTAAATGTCCTGGCAGGTCTTCTTCTCATTCCAGAACCTGCCGGCGGGGTTATCCATCACGGAGGGCGGCATGCCATCTCCTCGATTTTCCCTGCATATCCCAAACAGCGTTCAGAGTCCACCATTGCGTGACTACAGATGTGGCCTGTCAGTGTGACAAAGCCTGCTCGCGAGAGAAAATCACTGGGCTTGACAGCTCGCCAAGCCCGGGCTTAGTCTCTGAGACGTCAGTGTAACAAGTGTTGCGGTCAGCGTTTCCAGCTGCTCACCTACATGTGTGGTTGAACGCACTGTTCTTGCTGTAATGGCATGAGGGCTGTTTTTCTTTTAATCCAACTGTCACGTGTAAAACCACGGCCACGGTTTCTTTCTTACGACTGAACGTTGCTAACCCTCTTGGTCATCCTTGAAGTTAGTGATAGGCGCGTCTCGTGACTGTATTCACGCTACTTTCCTCCACAGAAAGAAGAATCTCTCTCTTACATTTTTCTTTGGTAATAGACAGCTAACTTCTGGGTGAGAATTTTGACAACTGCCTTTATAAGATAAGAAAAACTTGTATTTAATAAGTCCACATTTTATGGGCAATACTGAAATTAGCATTGTTTGAGATGTCCTCAGAAGGGACTTCCCTGGTGGGCCAGTGACTAACACTCTGTGCTGCCGGTGCAAGGGGGCGGGTTCAATCCCTGGTGGGGAACTAGATCCCACATGCCACCCCTAAAAAGAAAATAATAATACAAACGTGCCACAGTGAAGCTCAGAGATCTCATGTGCTGCAGCTGAGACCCAGCACAGCCCAGTGAATAAGTGAAAGAAGATGGCAGCAACTGAAAAGGCTCAGAATTAAGAGTCTCACGTCAGAATTTCAGCTGTCCCCCTTAGCTGCTGCTGCTGAGTCGCTTCAGTTGCGTCCGACTCTGTGCGACCCCAGAGATGGCAGCCCACCAGGTTCCCTTATCCCTGGGATTCTCCAGGCAAGAACACTGGAGTGGGTTGCCATTGCCTTCTCCAATGCATGACAGTGAAAAGGGAAACCAAAGTCGCTCAGTCGTGTCCGACCCTCAGCGACCCCATGGACTGCAGCCCACCAGGCTCCTCCGTCCATGGGATTTTCCAGGCAAGAGTACTCAAGTGGGGTCCCATTGTCTTCTCCCATGTCCCCCTTAGAGATAGCCTTAAGAATCAGGACCAAAGGTTTCTGATACTATGTTTTCAACCGCGGCAAGCATGACCTGTGCGCGTGTGACCTCACAGAGGACGTCTGGCCGTCTTGTCCACCCGCACCTGCCCAGGCCTCCTCTCCCGTCAGGCCGCCCTGAGGAGACACATCCCTGTCACTCAGAGCTGCGGAGGCCAGCCGCATCAGGACGAGGCAGCTTGTTGGCAGGGCCCTCTCTCAGGTCTGACTCCAAACGCACTGAGTCAGATGAGTTTATGTTACCATGATCTCTGGGGATCCGTATGCACATTGATGTTGGAAAGTCCGGGCCCACCCTCCTCGTTCCACTTTGAAATGAGAGTAAATCAGCATTACTGTTGAATGTCACCTCCTACTTGAGTAACTTTTCACCCCCTGCCAGGTAATACCCTGACTCCTCAGCCTGACACGCGAGTCCTCCTGCTCCCAGACCTGGGAGGTGACCACCGACCCCTCAGCCTGACATGCGGGTCCTCCCGCTCCCACACCTGGCGTGACCAAATCAAAGGCTCCGTCCTGAGGTCCTGATTTGCTCACGGTATCCCAGCCCAGGCTCCTCTTGTCCGCTGCTCTCTCCTCTCCTGCTCCGACCCCTCCGTCTTCCCCGCCCCTCCGCGTGCCTGACAGCATCCATCCCTACAGACTTAGCTGAGCTCTCTCCTGTGAAGCCTGCCCCAATCTCCCCAGCCCCCAGGATTCCTGTTTCCATCCTTAGAGCTCCTGTCACACTTGCCCAGTAATGCATCTGTGTACCACACCCTGTGCTGGGGGGATCCTCTGCGGCATGTCCTGGGTGAGGCTGTGGCCGTCCGCATTTGAAAGCTTGGAGATGAGCCTTCCCTGGTGGTCCCAAGGCTGAGACTCTGCCCTCCCAGCGCTGGGAGCCCCGGTTCAATCCCTGGTCAGGGCACTGGATCCCAGTGCCACAACTGAGAGTTTCCGTGCTCCACCCAGGACCCAGCAGAGCCAAATAAGTGAAACTATATTAGAAGGAAACGGCTTGGAGAGCGTGATGCTGTGGCTGGTGAGTAAGGGGCCAAGACTGGCTTGTGCCCTCAATCACTGTTATATTCCCTCCTCGCCTCTAACAACATAAGCCTCCTGAGAGCAGGGACCAGGGCTGCCTTTGCACCCCCGTGATGCCTGCCCAGAGCCGGAGAAAGCGAGGCATGTGCGCTCTGCCCAGAAGCGTGCTTGATAAACCAGTTGGGCACGTGAATTGGTTTGGCTGGGACTGTAACGTTTGAGATTCCATTTGATTGGGGGTGGTGGTTTAGTCGCTAAGTCGTGTCTGACTCTTGTGACCATATGGACCGTAGCCCGCCAGGCTCCTCCGTCCATGGGATTCTCCAGGCAAGAACACTGGAACGGGGTGCATTTCCTCTCCAGGGCATCTTCCCGACCCAGGGATCGAGCCCGGGTCTCCCGCGTTGAAGGCAGATGCTTTGCCGACTGAGCCAGCAGAGAAGCCCCTCTGCACAGAAATGAAAACGGCTCTTTACGAAAGTGTGAAGAGGGAGCGGCCACGGCATTTTAGCTCGTTCACCGGTAGCCGGCGTTCCAGATCAGGCCGCTCTGATGGAAACCCGTGTGTTTTGCATGTTGCCTTGGGAATTATACCACAATAGCAAAAAAGTTTGCCAAATCAAATGGAAAAGCTAAAAATACTTAAAATCGATGACAGAATTTTTAACGTCTTAGCTGGGATGGGAGTGCTAAACTGAATTCCTGATTGTCTCTTTATAAGACAGGATTACACACTGATTCACTTGCAAGACACTTTTGAGCAATTGCTCTGCGGTTAACGTCATCTTTTCCCATTTCCAATTTGTCCGTATTGTCTGTTCATCTTCCCTGCCTGGTGGCAAACTGATGCTGGAGAAGCTCTGAGTCAACTAGGAATTCAAGGCACTGCAGGCTTCCCAGGGCGCCTCTTGGTTCTGATGCTTTTTTTTACCCTGCGTGTTCCTGAGCTGACCCCGGGAGAGGCAGCCGGGGTGCTGATACCGTTAGCCATTTCTGGCCGTGGCTTCCTCCCTGTCCCTCACCTTTCCCTCCTCCCGACGGGACGAAGAACAGTTCAGTCCCAGGACCAACTTTGTCGCTCACTTGCTCAGTCGTGTCCGACTCTTTGCGACCCTATGGACTGCAACACGCCAGGCTTCCGTGTCCTTCACTATCTCTTGGAGTTGGTCAAACTCATGTCCACTGAGTCGGTAATGCCATCCAACCATCTCATCCTCTGCTGCCCTCTTCTCCTCCCGCCTTCAGTCTTTCCCAGCATCAGCATCTTTTCAGATGAGCCGTCTCTTCACATCAGGTGGCCAGAGTATTGGAGTTTCAGCATCAGTCCTTCCGATGAACACTCAGGACTGATCTCCTTTAGGATGGACTGGTTGGATCTCCTTGCAGTCCAAGGGACTCTCAAGAGTCTTTTCCAACACCACAGTTGGAGAAGCATCCATTCTTTGGCACCCAGCCTTCTTTATAGTTCAGCTCTCACATCCACACATGACTCCTGGAAAAACCATAGCTTTGACTATGTGACTTCAGCATAGTGATGTCTCTGCTTTTTAATACACTGTCCGGGTTTGTCATAGTTTTTCATCCAAGGAGCAAACGTCTTTTAATGTCCTTCATGGCTACAGTCACTGTCTGCAGTGATTTTGGAGCCCAAGTTATTAAAGTCTGCTAACGTTTCCACTGTTTGCCATGAAGTGAGGGGACCGGATTCCCTGATCTTTGTTTTCTGAGTGTTGAACTTGAAGCTGGGGTCTTCGCTCTTCTCTTTGGCCTTCATCAGGAGGCGCTTCAGCCCCCCTGACTGGCTCTTGGTGGTGACCTGGCTGCTGACCCCCCCCCCCCCCCCCCCCCCCCCCCTCCCCCCCGCCCCCCCCCCCCCCCC
>SJYC01019575.1:0-30290 GCA_006408675.1 Madoqua kirkii
CCTGCTGTGTCCGCCGCGCCCACCTCTGTTCGCTTTAGCTGCCCCGAAGCCCCATGGGTGCTGGCAGCTCTTCCCCTCCCTGTGTTCACTTAGCACCCAGGCTCTGGGCAGAGCTCCCCTGAGCCCTGGTTCTGGCCTGGCCCAATCCTGTCCCGCAAGCTCTTGAGTGCCCGGTGGTCCCGGGAGTTGCTCCTGGCCGATCTGAGAGCTGGAGCGCGTCCGGGCTGTCTTCTCTGCGCTGCACTGGCCTCCTCTGCCAGACACGCACGCCGCACTCAGTAGCCTCCCTCCCCTTCTCCCAGCAAGCGTCGAGTCCGAGTGACCTCAGACCCTCGTGTCCAGCTCCCTGGACACACTGTGACCCCAGCTGCCTGCCGTGGTCCCTCCGACGGCCTGCCCGGCGTGGAGCGGGGCTCCGTGGCCTGGCAGAGGCTGCTGTGCCTGCTTGCCCGTCCAGACCCATCTCTGCCCAGCTCTCCTGCCCCTCTCCTGCGCGATTCCAGAAGTGTTTCCTCTTTGCCCTGAAATCGAGGTGGGGGGGGCCTGTCACTCAAGTGTGTCGTACCCTGTTGCTGCCCTGGAGAGCTTGAGCTCGTCTGCCTTCAGCTCCCTGTCCAGGGATGGCAGAGAGTTGGCACGTGTGCCCCCGCCACCCCTCTCTGTGCCCGTTGTCACTCATCGGGTGAGATGCAGAGATCTCGGTGGGACACCCGAGCCTGTCCGTTAGCCTGTCACACACTGTGAGAGCGAGCTGCGTCTGCTAAACCTGTCCCGCGGCTGCTCGGCGGGTGACCTTGCCTCCGGCTTCGTGGGCAGGGTCACGGCCTCTGGGTTTCCTTTCTGCCTCCCTCTTCACCCCCAGGGCTTCCGTGGTGGCTCAGAGGTTAAAGCATATGCCTGGAAGGCAGGAGACCCGGGTTCGATCCCTGGGTTGGGAAGATCCCCTGGAGAAGGCAGTGGCACCCCACTCCAGTACTCTGTCACTCAAGTGTGTCGTACCCTGTTGCTGCCCTGGAGAGCTTGAGCTCGTCTGCCTTCAGCTCCCTGTCCAGGGATGGCAGAGAGTTGGCACGTGTGCCCCCGCCACCCCTCTCTGTGCCCGTTGTCACTCATCGGGTGAGATGCAGAGATCTCGGTGGGACACCCGAGCCTGTCCGTTAGCCTGTCACACACTGTGAGAGCGAGCTGCGTCTGCTAAACCTGTCCCGCGGCTGCTCGGCGGGTGACCTTGCCTCCGGCTTCGTGGGCAGGGTCACGGCCTCTGGGTTTCCTTTCTGCCTCCCTCTTCACCCCCAGGGCTTCCGTGGTGGCTCAGAGGTTAAAGCATATGCCTGGAAGGCAGGAGACCCGGGTTCGATCCCTGGGTTGGGAAGATCCCCTGGAGAAGGCAGTGGCACCCCACTCCAGTACTCTTGCCTGGAGCATCCCATGGAGGGAGGAGTCTGGTGGGCTACAGTCCATGGAGTTGCGAACAGTCGGACACGACTGAGCGACTTCACTTCACCTCCAGAGTTTTCTATCTTCCTTCAATTCTTATTTCTAATTTTTCTTTTTTTTTCCTCTTTTTTTCTAGTTATTCTCCTTTGTTCCTGTATCATTCTCTCCCTTCCTTCTAAGATCTTTCTCCGTCAGTCACCCCCTCTCCAGTTTATAACTTCCATCCCTGACTCTACTAGATTAGAATCGCCTAGAAATCCACCCCCCCAACCACAGTCCCTCCAGGCCGCCCTTCTGCCCCCTTTCCAGGTTTTGGTTCTTGTCAGCCTCCCAGGGCGTCCAGCGCTCCTCCCAGGGGCTCTCCCCTCGATGCCCGCTCCCCCCACCCCAACCTTTGTGCCTGTCACAGTGACTCCCGTTCGTCACACACCTGCCCGTGCTCCCTTACTGAACCGCTGCAGTGACCCCTCGCTTCAGCTCTCTGCCTACCCATTCTGCAGGTAAAGCTGAGCTCCTTCACTGCTCATCTCAAGCCAAACTGGACTGGCTTCTCAATTATTTTGTCTTTTGTTTAAAGAACAATCATAGGACGTTGAAATGTAATCGATTTTTTTTAAATTGAGGGCAGTCGAGTTGCTGGTACCTGTTACACTTGTTACACCTCAGAATTGTGGGTTTTTTTTCCTCCAGAATACTGCTGTCCAATAATAGCAGAAAGAATTCACAGTTGAAATGTCTAGGCATGCTTGCACTTATCATTTCAGGATCACGTCACAGAACGTGCTCATTTTCTGTATCTGAGTGACTGTTCTGGGTTATCCGGATGCTGTTTCACTCCGCACTCCTCGTCCCTCTTAAGAACACTGTCTCATCAGAATGTCGCTGGTTCACAGGCCGTGCTGGTGTCTGCTGTGCCGCAGCGTGGAGAAGCTGTGGGTGCACGTACGCCCGCCCCCGCGGAGTTGAGCTCCTGTTTTACACGTGGCGGTGTGCACACGTTAGCCCTAACCTCCCCCTCATCCACCCTCCTCTCGCCCCACCGTGTCCATTCTCTGCATCTGCCAAAGAAGGCATTGAGAAGCAACGATAACAGTTTCAAAATGCTTTTCTTAAGTCATGGTCTTGCTATGATTCCTGGTACCCCATTCATGGTTTCAAATGAGAATCTTCTCTGCCTCGGGGACGGCACACGAGGGCTCTCATCCAGGGAGACGGGAGTGCAGAGGAGGCGTCCTGTCTTGTTGCCCGGTTTACAGAAATTTCGCTGTGTTTGCTGGAGAGAGAATTGTCAAGAGGTCCGTGAGCGAGGGAACGAGTCGATGGATGAGCAGAGGAGCAGCGTGAAGGCCACGGGCAGCCGAGCGCGCGTCGGGCCTGCCGGGGCAGTGCCGGGCCCCGTCTTTACTGGGCTTCCACTGCAGACGTGGAGTCGGAGGCTTTAGAAACTGTGAACCCGACTCCATGTTTGTGGGAAGATTTAAACTGCTGTCATCATAAAATTATTGCACTCGTTTTAAACACCAGAAGGCGTTTGACAGAACTCTGCTGTCAGTAGAACTGAATAAACTGGATGGAACTTTCTCTCTCGTACATTGTCTAATAAGTTACTTTTAGGGACCAGATTTGTTACAGTGTGGGGCCATTCTTTCCCTGGTTACTGGCAACGAGCGGCTGGGTGTACTTTTCATAGGCAGCTTGTGTCCACAAACTGGTTGTCCTGGGGTAAAAAATAACTGGACCTAGGTCTTCTGCAATTCTCATTTTCACAAACTGATGCCTTGCGCAGCGATCAGATCTGAAGCCCCAGGCTTCCGTGGTGCTCTCTGGACACCATCTGTTGCTAGATGTGGCTCAAAGGAGGAAAAGATAAATGGCGGTGGATATTCACGTGTCACATGGCAGCCTTCATCTCAGTCAGGAATCTTGGCAGAAAAAGCCCCAATCTTTAAAAATGTGAAACTATCTACATTACGTCCTCGATCGTTTTTATTTCAAATTAAATTGATGTCCTGGGTAGACACTGCAGGCTCACGTGCTATTCAGTCCCGTTTAGTTTGCTGTCTTAGTTTCTGATTTTCACTGTAGTTTTAGTCATTGCTTTTTGAGGGTGAGCTTACGGTAGAATAATCAAATTAGCTTTAGTGGGTAGATTTAGTTTTCCCTAATGACTTACTAAGTAAAATATGCCTTCTTCTTAAGTGAAAAGGCCAAAGTGGATTATTTTTTATTTGACTGACAAGGAAAGGCATTTTTGATTTTATTTAGTGACTGAAATAAATTACTTTACCACAAATCAAATGTGAGCTGTGTATACATGATCCCTCTTTTCGTGGAGAGAGCAGCCTGAGAGCCAGGCGCCTTGCAGTTGATCTCGTCAACCAGCTGGTGGCGCTGAGAACTCTGCTAAGCAGCCAACCGGGAGGCGAGGAGGTTAACCTGGGCGCTTTCTTAATAAACATCATTCTGTTAGTTTTTGAAAAATTCGTGCCGAATGTGTGTGCCCAAATTACTGGGTCTTCTAAGCTTACACACCAAACTGAGGATCTCTGGTGGGCAGCAGAGCGCGTCTGTAGTGAGCTTCCGTGAGGACGTCACCGGCTGCCGCAGGACTCGCCGCTGGAAGCCGCGTGGCTGTGTGCCGTCCGGGGATGACACCTTCAGCCCGGGAGTGACCCTAGCCTGCCGGCTGCGGCCTGGAAGGGGAGACGACAGCATGTGCTCGCCCGGGAGATTTGAGAAACATTGCTTTGGGTTATTACGACTTAACAAAAACAATGCTATTAATGCGTTGTTTAGGGTCTGTGCTTGTTTTTAGCTCTATTTTCCGGCCCCGAGAATTCAGTAGAGCGACAGTTTGCTGCTGCTTGAACGTGTCCTGAGGCGCCCTTGGTGAGCGTGGAGGCCTTGGAGTCAGAGCTCTGGGGCGCGGCTCTGTCGGTCAGACCTAACCAAAGGTGTCCCTGGGCCTTTCTTGCTTTGGGGATCTTAGTTCCCGACCAGGGACTGAACCCGGATTGCAGCAGTGGGCGCACCGCGTCCTGACCCTGGACCCCCGGGAGTTCCCCCACGTGCACTCGTAAACATGCACATCACACAGGCACACCTTTACCTTCTGTCCTGGCCAAGTGTCAGTTGCTCAGTCGTGTCCGCTCTTTGTGGCCCCACGGACTGTAGCCCACAGGCTCCTCTGTCCAAGGGATTCTCCGGGCGAGGGTACTGGACTGGGTTGCCATTTCCTCCTCCCGGGGATTCCTGCTCCAAGGGATCTTCCTGACCCAGGGACTGAACCTGGGTCTCTTGCATTGCAGGCAGCCTCTTTACTGCCCTGGCTAAAACACTAATCGGTAGTGTTTTAGGATCTTATCCTCACACGGAAGCTTTCTTCTGACTTGCTTCAATCTTCCAAACATTGAATAGTGGTACAAAACTTAGTGAGACCATCAGAGTTTTAAAAAGTAAAAAAAGATACAAAAGCAAGCAAACAAACCCACATTTGAAACAGATAATCCTCGAGTTCATTTTTTTATACTAAAAGAATAAAGATTTTTATTAAGTGTTGTAAGTTGCATTCAGTAGCCTTCAGATACACCACCCCACAGCCCATCTACAGACGGTCAAGCCCAACAGCAGTTCATTCCTGCACAATCCATGATTTAGGGCAAAGCTCCCTCCAACTTACAGTAAGATCCTGCTCGGGTCTTGTGGGCAGGGATTGGGGAGTTGCATCTCATTTCTGATCACTAATGTGTGATGAAGAGCATCCAGAGAATTATATGAAAACAAGTGATTGTGATTTCAAAGTACATTGTTTGAAAACATTAACAAAAACATCAAAATGATATAAAAATACCTGCTAGAACGCATTGTTATAATGTAAAGAATATTAGAATTTAAATTCATCTTCCCGTGTTACCTTAATGAGGGCGCCTCTCAGTTCAGGAAATCCAGAAGCCTGCAGCAGGTTCTTTGAAATCGAAAGCCCTACGTGTCTCAGTTCTTTGTTTGCACGTGAGTTTGTCTTGTGAGTTTGTCTTGGCCCTGCCGCTTGCCGGTTGCTGTGCAGGCTTTTCCTCCGGTCGCTGCGAGTGGGAGCTGCTCTCCAGTCTCGGTGCTTGGGCTTCTCATTTTGGAGCGCGGGCTCCGGGGCGCGCGGGCTCCAGGGTTCGTGTCCGCACCGCCAGAGCGCAGGCTCGGTGTTTGTTCCAGGGCCTGTGGGATCTTCCTGGGCCAGGGATTGAACCTGTGTCTCCTGCATTGCAGGCAGGTTCTTCACCACCGAACCCACCAGGGCAGCCCTGGATCCGTCCTTAACAGCTTAGTTTTCTCCGCCTGTGAAATGGGCTGATAGAGTCCTTTCCTCCGAGCTGGTGTGAGCGCTGGAGGTGGCAGCCAGTGCTTGCTGAGTGTTGTTTTCCCTACACTTTCCTCCCTTGAGGCAGAGCCAGTTGCTTCTGAGCCCCCACGAAACCCCTGCCCTGTAGCCAGAGCCTCAGGACACGAGGTCATCTCTGTGTCTGATGCCACCTCATGCCCCACTAAGCAAGGCTACTTCCTGGTTATAAAGGGTCACAAGGATTTTGTAGGCTCCCAGGCCCACAGAGAAGAGACTCGAATAGTTGCATCTGGTTTTCAGACATGTGCCCGTCTGTCCCGGGAATGTTTATGTGTTGGTCTGAATCTGCTAAGCGTGTAAGACTGGGGAGAGACTTCTGAAAGGTGCCGCAGCGGTGTTCCTGAGTCTGCTCATCCACCCATTCATTTGTTCCACAGATTGTACTGAGCATGACTCTTCAGAGATGAAGTCCAGGAAGGCCTCACCCTGTCTCTGGGAGCCGCAGACTTCAAGGGGCAGGAACTGATGGCAGCCCTTGTCTAGGGGACAGGAAGATTACTAAAATTTAAATGTTTATAATATTAAGGATCATCTGTAGCAATTTTCCTGTGCATCTAGAGCTCTGATGGTATCTTCCGGTGTTCCGGAGCACAGTCTGTGTCTGAAAGGTTGGTGGGAGTCGGAGGAGAGTGTCAGCGCAATGCTAACCCTGAGATGCCGCCACGTAGGCGTTTCAGCCAGTGCAGGATTTCAAGTGTGGCTGTGTGAGGCAGGGGTCTCCAGTCTCCAGAGCCTAGTGCCGGTGTTTGAGGTGGAGCTGATGTGTTAATAGGAATAAAGGTGCGCAGTAAATGTGGTGTGCTTGAATCGTCCCGAGAGCATCCCCCCACCTGCCCTGGTCCTCGGAAGAAGAGCTGTCTTCCGCGAAACCGGCCGCTGGTGACAGAAAGGTTGGAGACTGCTGGTGTAACCCGTGTGTATATGTATATCTAGGAACAGCGCAACTGATGACTCTGGGTAGGTCTGCTTTTTGAGGTACAGAATCATGGAAGCACATGCTGGCAGAGAGTTTAAAAATCATTTATACCATCACGAAGGAAATGCAGGCTGCAGGAGCTCCATGTCTTCCCCAAGGTTACATAGACCTGGGCCAAGATTCGGGTCTCCTGGCTCCCAGTTCAGTGCCAAGGCATTATCATCCTCACGTCTACAAGACGAGCCGTTTGGGCGTAAATAAAAGCGAGTGTGTGCTTGTTCGGCCTCCGAACGTCCATGCTGAGCATGCAGTTCTGTCTCTGCCTGGTCTGTCAGAATGAAAACCCGTAGCGTGGCAGGCAGCTGATGAAGTCGCCCCTGTGTGTGTTTTCGAACTGAGCAGGGGTTGGGAGCCCAGCCCAGGCACGTCACTTGCAGCCCCCAGCCGGAGTGGGTCGGTGCCTGGAAGCCTGCGACCGAGCCGGGCAGGGTTTCCGTCCACTGCCCGCCTTGCCCGCCTCTTGCTTCCCGCGTGATGAATGGCCTTCTGCAGGTGTATTAGTAATTTCTGAGTTTGTTCCCCACTCAGAATGACCTCATTGTTCCGTGCTCCTTTTCCATAATTATACAGTAACAGGAAAATAAACCGGCTCTGTGTCCAGCCCACAGCAGAAATGTTGCGCTCTTTATGTAAGTTTGACTTATGGACGTGCGCCGCGGAGCGGGGTGGCTAGGCAGCATCCGTCTTCCCATCGCTGGTTGCCATGGAAGCCGAGTACACAGCGCGGTGTCACCCCAGTCCTGGGGACGCCTGCAGTGGTTTATTCCTTTGTTGTTCTCGTCTCTTAGCAACTGCCTAGTATTCTTTCATCGTGACAATTAATCATGCACGCAGGTTTTTTATCTTTCATCTCAAATAGAAAGCACAAAAATGTATGACAAAATTTCGGAGAATTTAAATATTCTTGCTTCTTTAAATATGCATTTGTGATTTTTTTACCCCCTTCAGTCCATTGGAAAAATAGGTCATATTGGGGAAAAAATCACATATTAATGTGCAGAAATCTCAGTAAAGACAGCAATACAGAAATGTAAGGAGAAGGCATTGCTGTGCCAAGGAAATCTTAAGGAACTTCAGGTTCCCAGGCCTCCCGGTGTTTGGGGCTAAGTCTGCATTTGGGTAATGCTAACCCCCCCAAACCACTGAGCTGCCCATTATCAGCTCTCTTATTGGTTTGTTTGTTAGTTTCCTTAGGGGTTTGAGCAGCCTGCATATTTGCTGGAGGGATAGAGTCGACATTAAAGAGAGCCCGCTTGCTCCGTCGCCCAGGCGTGTCCCGCTCTTGGCGACCCCATAGACCGCAGCGCACTAGGCTCCCCTCACCTCCCTTCTCTCCCCCAGTTTGCTCAAATTCACGTCCATCCAGTCGGTGACGCCATCCAGCCGTCTCATCCTCTGTCCCCTTCTCCTGCCTTCATTCTTTCCAGGGGTCAGGGTCTTTTCCAGTGAGTCTACTCTTTGCATCAAGTGGCCAAAGTATTGGAGCTTCAGCTTCAGCCTTAGTCTCCCTCATTTTAAAAAACTATTTGTTTTTGGTTGCACTGGGCCTCCCGTGCTGCGTGCAGGCTTTCCCTAGCCGTGGTGAGCAGGGGCTGCTCTCCAGCTGTGGCTGAGGACTCCTTCCTGTGGGGGCTTCTCTTGTGGGGCACAGACTCGAGAGGGTGTGCCGGCTTCAACAGTCGTGGTACACGGGCTCCACTGCCCCGGGTGCGTGGAGTCCTCCTGGACCAGGGAGCAACCCTGCGTCCCCTGCGCTGCCAGGAGAGTTCTTATTATCCACCTCCTTTCATTGGGTTTCTAACAAGTCTGTGGTTAGAAGAGCTTGTCCTGAAATAACTGTCTGGATCTAAATCCCTGCTGCATTCCTGGGTGGCTGTGAGGTCTTCTGAAAAGTATCTTAACTTGCCTTGGCTCTCTTATCTGTAGAGTGAGCAGCTATAAAATTAAGATAATAATGACTTGTTGGGGGCTTAAAGGGGATGATTCATGCAGAGGACCCAATTCTGTGCCTGCCGGGGGTGAACACCCGGGCGGGGCTGGCCGCAGTGGTGGTGATGGCTATGACTGAGAGGATTCCGAGCCGCTGTCAGGACTGCGGCTCTTGCGGGGAGCCGTGCCAGCACCAAGCCAGGGCTCTGTCCCCAGCATCCACGTTCACAAGCAGTTGCCAGCGCTTTGTCTGACCTGGGCTCCAGGGGCTGGATTCCTCGGAACACTCTGGATCCTAGCACGGCCGCCTAGAGGTGTTCACCTCGGCCTTTTTGTCTGCAGGTGGAGAAGGGGTGTCGCTGGTTCCTCGTCTATGACGAGGTCTTGTTCCTCATACCTGGCTGAAGTCTACGGGAGGCGTGAGGAGGGAGTGGGCTGCGTTTTTTGCATCTTGCTAGGGCAGGGTTCTGCAAGGGGAGCAAACCAGTCAATCTTCATGGAAATCAACCCTGAATATCCCTTGGAAGGACTGATGCTGAAGCTGAAGCTCCAATACTGTGGCCTCCTGATGTGAAGAGCTGATTCATTGGAAAAGACGCTGATGCTGGGAAAGATTGAGGGCAGGAGGAAAAGAGGGCAACAGAATGAGATGGTTGGATGGCATCACCGACTCAATGGACATGAATTTGAGCAAGCTCCGGGAGATGGTGGAGGACAGGGGAGCCTAGCGTGCTCCCATCCACAGAGTCGCAAAGAGCTGGACACGACTTTAGCGGCTGAAGAACAAGGGGAAGCATCTAGCGTTTGTCTGCAGAGCCCAGAACCACTCATCGTGACAATTAATCATGCACGCAGGTTTTTTATCTTTCATCTCAAATAGAAAGCACAAAAATGTATGACAAAATTTCGGAGAATTTAAATATTCTTGCTTCTTTAAATATGCATTTGTGATTTTTTTACCCCCTTCAGTCCATTGGAAAAATAGGTCATATTGGGGAAAAAAGCACATATTAATGTGCAGAAATCTCAGTAAAGACAGCAATACAGAAATGTAAGGAGAAGGCATTGCTGTGCCAAGGAAATCTTAAGGAACTTCAGGTTCCCAGGCCTCCCGGTGTTTGGGGCTAAGTCTGCATTTGGGTAATGCTAACCCCCCCAAACCACTGAGCTGCCCATTATCAGCTCTCTTATTGGTTTGTTTGTTAGTTTCCTTAGGGGTTTGAGCAGCCTGCATATTTGCTGGAGGGATAGAGTCGACATTAAAGAGAGCCCGCTTGCTCCGTCGCCCAGGCGTGTCCCGCTCTTGGCGACCCCATAGACCGCAGCGCACTAGGCTCCCCTCACCTCCCTTCTCTCCCCCAGTTTGCTCAAATTCACGTCCATCCAGTCGGTGACGCCATCCAGCCGTCTCATCCTCTGTCCCCTTCTCCTGCCTTCATTCTTTCCAGGGGTCAGGGTCTTTTCCAGTGAGTCTACTCTTTGCATCAAGTGGCCAAAGTATTGGAGCTTCAGCTTCAGCCTTAGTCTCCCTCATTTTAAAAAACTATTTGTTTTTGGTTGCACTGGGCCTCCCGTGCTGCGTGCAGGCTTTCCCTAGCCGTGGTGAGCAGGGGCTGCTCTCCAGCTGTGGCTGAGGACTCCTTCCTGTGGGGGCTTCTCTTGTGGGGCACAGACTCGAGAGGGTGTGCCGGCTTCAACAGTCGTGGTACACGGGCTCCACTGCCCCGGGTGCGTGGAGTCCTCCTGGACCAGGGAGCAACCCTGCGTCCCCTGCGCTGCCAGGAGAGTTCTTATTATCCACCTCCTTTCATTGGGTTTCTAACAAGTCTGTTGGTTAGAAGAGCTTGTCCTGAAATAACTGTCTGGATCTAAATCCCTGCTGCATTCCTGGGTGGCTGTGAGGTCTTCTGAAAAGTATCTTAACTTGCCTTGGCTCTCTTATCTGTAGAGTGAGCAGCTATAAAATTAAGATAATAATGACTTGTTGGGGGCTTAAAGGGGATGATTCATGCAGAGGACCCAATTCTGTGCCTGCCGGGGGTGAACACCCGGGCGGGGCTGGCCGCAGTGGTGGTGATGGCTATGACTGAGAGGATTCCGAGCCGCTGTCAGGACTGCGGCTCTTGCGGGGAGCCGTGCCAGCACCAAGCCAGGGCTCTGTCCCCAGCATCCACGTTCACAAGCAGTTGCCAGCGCTTTGTCTGACCTGGGCTCCAGGGGCTGGATTCCTCGGAACACTCTGGATCCTAGCACGGCCGCCTAGAGGTGTTCACCTCGGCCTTTTTGTCTGCAGGTGGAGAAGGGGTGTCGCTGGTTCCTCGTCTATGACGAGGTCTTGTTCCTCATACCTGGCTGAAGTCTACGGGAGGCGTGAGGAGGGAGTGGGCTGCGTTTTTTGCATCTTGCTAGGGCAGGGTTCTGCAAGGGGATCAAACCAGTCAATCTTCATGGAAATCAACCCTGAATATCCCTTGGAAGGACTGATGCTGAAGCTGAAGCTCCAATACTGTGGCCTCCTGATGTGAAGAGCTGATTCATTGGAAAAGACGCTGATGCTGGGAAAGATTGAGGGCAGGAGGAAAAGAGGGCAACAGAATGAGATGGTTGGATGGCATCACCGACTCAATGGACATGAATTTGAGCAAGCTCCGGGAGATGGTGGAGGACAGGGGAGCCTAGCGTGCTCCCATCCACAGAGTCGCAAAGAGCTGGACACGACTTTAGCGGCTGAAGAACAAGGGGAAGCATCTAGCGTTTGTCCGCAGAGCCCAGAACCACGGCTGACCAGCCCCTGTCCACCCCTCGCTCCCGGTGTCACTCAGAGGTGGCTCCGCCTTCCTCCCGTCTTTCTGGGACTGAAGTAGCAGAAGCATTCTCTGCGGAAACTCACTCCCCTTGGCAGCCCTCCAGGGCACACGGCGTGCCTGTTTATTTGATTTAGCTTTTGTTTGGTTAGCCTTGTATTTCGTCTGTTTTCTCTGTGCGGTTCTTTCTCTGCTCCCCAGATTTTCATGTTTGAATTCTCTGGACTTCATTTCTATTTATTTTACTCGCTGGCTTCACAGTATTGCTCAAGGTATTTGCTTTAAGCTATCAGAAAATGAACAGTCTTAGATTAATTTGTCTCCCCCCAACCCCCGCCCGCCGAGCCTGATCCACGCGCGTGAACGAGGCGCACCTCTGTTAATGATTTAAACACAGTGGCCTTTGTGGTTTCCCCTTTGTCACGGGCGGACGTTACAGCACGGAGTCCCCAGTTCTCTCCGTTTACCTCTTTGCTTCTCCCTGGATGTTGAGCGGTAGGCTCATGTCAGTTCCAGAGGGCCAGCAGTTTGGCTCCTTGGAATCCTGTGTTTTTCTCCCCTCACCGTCCTTTTTCCTTCTTTTCCTCCTGTGATAAAAACTCCAGAGGCGGGCTCTCACGTCTTCCACAAGAAGGTCTCAAGAGCCGAAGTGGCGCGGGCTCAGGAGGCCCCTGCACTCTGCGACTGTGCTGGGCACGCCGTGCACAGCGTTCCGGGCGGTGACTGACACGGAGCCCTCTCTAGATGCTCGGTAACGTTTCCAAGTCCTCCTGAGCCCCTTCTTGGCCGCACGGTCCTCCCCTCGCGCTTCCTGAGCGCTGTGTGCGCTCGTCTCCTCTTTGTGCCCGATCACTAGAGTAGATGGCTCTGCCGTGCCCTCCTCTGTCCTCAGGGTCCTACCTTTCTTTGACTGGGAACAAATGTTCGTCTGCCTTGCAGACGCTGGGGATGTATAAAATCCGAGAAGACTGACACCGCCCTGCCTTCCAGGAGCTTAGCGCCTAGCTGGGGAGGCGGGTGACTAGAATCCAAGATGGCTCATCCTGAAGGATGACTGCAGAGCATTGTGGGAGTATCCAGGAAGGCTGCTGGAAGCAAGCCAGGAATGGAAGGCAAGGGTGACTCCAGAGGAAGTGATGGCCGACGGGAGACCCGAAAGATGGAAGTATAGCCAGACAGGGATGGAGTGCGCTCCGAGCTGAGCGTATCCGCGGGGCTGAGTAGGAGAGCTCGGTCCTCTGAATAAGCGGGATCGTCAGCTGTCCTTGTTTGCCTGGCTGGGTGGGGCTGGAAGGATAAATGGAGAGTGATGAGACCAGAGACAGGAGCCACACCAGGTCATGAAGGGCCATGTGAGGTGCTGAGGAGCTTGGAGCTGACCCTGAGAATGATGGGGAGGTGCTGGCGTGTTTTGAGTAGAGAAGCAGGGGGATCAGGAGTGTGGCTTACCGCTGTCTTCCACTGCACGATGAGGGAGGGAGCAAGATGCGGCAGCACTAACCTCTGTCTGGATTGGTCCTGGCACCCCCGTGCTAATGCGCCCACAGCGTCTGTCCAGCTCTGCACACCCAGCTTCTCGTGTTTTCCTGATTAGCACCGAGGCTTGTCCCGACCTCCGGCTTCCCTTTCCTACTTCCTGTCTTGACGGCCAGGACTCCAGCCGCTGGCCAGTCCTCGCTCTAAGGTAACCGTGTCATGCTGGGCGCCTCCATGCTGCCGTTGCTCAGAGAGTCCACTGTTTTGCTACCCTTGGACCTCCTGGAGTTTGGGGATCTAGCCTGAGTTCACGGGGTTCCTTTGACCCCTGAAATTCATTGCAGTTTGCATTATTGCACCTTCCTGCCCAGCCCAACCAGACCAGGTTGGGTGTGCCCCCGCAGAATCCTCCGAGCCCTTTGTCCCACAAGTAGTTGAGTGATCCACATGCTCTATGCCGATCCCCTTCCACCGCTGTACAGGGCAATAAACGTGGGGAGATGCACTGAAGTCAGACGAGCTGAACTCGACGGGAAACTTTGGGCAAGGTGTCTAGCGTCTCCGTGCCTCGGTTCCCTAATGGTTGTTAAGAGAACCGACATCGCAGAGCTGTTTGCAGGCTCGAACGGGTGGCTGCATGTTCAATAGGCTTCTTGTCCCATCGTGGTGCTCGCTGTTTATTAAGCTAGACTGTCTGAGAGAAAGAAGTGGAAGAACATAAAGGAACTTTGACTTGGGGATAATTTGCCACAGACAAATAGGTATTCATCTTCAAAGGGCCCCACCTCTTCACAGTGGGTAATGAAGAGATGGCAGTAATAAGGCTGTGCCCTGCCCAGTCTGGGTAGTGACCGTCCTGGCTACATTCCAAACCTGAGGTTCTATTCTGTGTTGATTTTGTTCCAGAGATTCTCTGAGTTTTCATGAAATTGAATTAGCTGTGCATCTCATAAATTATGCTTTATTCCAAAAGACAGTTACGATGTTGCCCTCAGCTTAATAGTTTGGGCCTCTTGGGACCTGCCTTTCCTTTTTAATAGAAGAGATAATAACAGCTATCAGTTGATAAGGCAGGAGAAGACAGCTCTGCAGATGTATTAGTTCACTCCACAAATATCAATACTTGCTGGGAGTGAGGCACCGAGGACGGTACCTTCGGGGCTACAGGAGCAAGTCAGACGGGGACCGTCCTTTAGAGAGTCACCGTAAGACGAAGTAGGGAACGATGCCGCTGTAGAATGATTCCAGCCAAGGTCATCCGGGCAGTCAGCAGCTGAGTTAGGGTTTGAAGGCGTTCGGGAAGGAAGGGCACCCCGCAGCAAGCAGCGAGGGCAGAGGGGGGTGTCGGGGCTGGTGCGGGACGCCAGGCAGCCCTGGGTGTGACCCTAGAGCCAGCACACAGCGCTTGCCACCCTCAGGAGCCACCTGCAGCGCTCTGCCTGTCTCGAATGTTGTCCTCGCCAGCCTATGACATGGCTGCTGTCACCGCCCCCATTTTACAGATGAGGAGACTGAGGCGCAGCGTGGCCAAGTCACGTGGGTCAGATCACCATAGCTGATAGACTTCGCCCTTGACCCGGAAACACAGGGAGGCGTCCCCACCGTGCAAGAGAGACTCTGCCCCGCCCCTTCAGACCTCTCCCCACGTCCACCCTTGAAAGGGATTTTGAATCTCTTCATCAGTCAGCTCTACTACAATTTATGGATTTTGAAGGAATCATTTTATTTAAGGGCCTTTTGTGGTTCACTTTCAATAGAATAAAGATCTAGAAAGCACATGAATTTTTGCAGTCGAAACAGAGCTCTGTGATCTCCTGCTATAACCCTCTTCACGAGCCTGAATAAGCTGACTGGCACAGCGTTTTTCTGAAATTCCCTGATTTCTGACATTTAGTCATAAAATCTTATGATAAAAAATGTGAAAACCTCATACTGCAAAAAAAAAATTCTGTATGTTAGACAGTCGTGAATTGTTTAAGGATCGTAATGAGAAACGCTTATGGCTTCAATAGTTGAAGTACATGTTTCTCAGAATCCATCTCCTCATCTCCACCTTCTGTTAGACCTTCAGACAAATCGTGAAACTGATTGGCTTGAGTTTCTCTGCAGCTCCTTCTCCTCCATCACAGGGTGATGGGACGTGCACAGAGCTGTCCGTTAGCTGTTCAGGCTCCGATCTCACACTATGGGGAATTCACTGAGGCAAGTCTGTTGACCTCCCTGGACCTCAGTTTCTTTCCTAGCTTTAAATACCTTGATTCTCTGTTTCCATACCTGTTGTTTAATTACTCTTTAAAAACAGTTATGATGAATAGCATAGTGAGGTCCTTGCCCCAGTGAACAAAAGGACAGACAGATAATCCGGTCATCAGTTTCATCAGTCACCATCAATTCCATCATCAGTTTCATCCAGCAATATCTAACAAATGCTTATTAAGCTCTTACTGTGTACAGGATAAATGTTTGTGTTTCACTCCAGTGTTACTAATAACTACAGTGTCAAATTCTCAGATTTACTTGGAATTTTTCTTCTCTCAGTTTCCCCACTGCTAATGTATCCTTTGCTCCAAGTGAGGCTTCAGCAATACGTGAAACGTGAACTTCCAGATGTTCCAGCTGGCTTTAGAAAAGGCAGAGGAACCAGAGATCAAATTGTCAACATCGGCTGGATCATGGAAAAAGCAAGAGAGTTCCAGAAAAACATCTATTTCTGCTTTATGGACATTGCAAAGCCTTTGACTTTGTGGATCACAATAAACTGTGGAAAATTCTGAAAGAATTTCTTGAGAAACCTATATGCAGGTCAGGAAGCAACAGTTAGAACTGGACATGGAACAACAGACTGGTTCCAAATAGGAAAAGGAGTACGTCAAGGCTGTATATTGTCACCCTGCTTATTTAACTTTGGGACGCATCACTGTCAAGTGGTTCTGAATGAACAAGGCCCACAGAGCTGGATGCACTGTCTGGACCTGAACCTGGCTCCCCATCTATCACATGCTTGACCTTCGACTCAACCTTTCTGTGCCACAGTTTCTTTATCTGGGAAATGGGGATAATCATAACATCTACCTGCCTCCTGAGAACCCTCTATGCAGGTCAGGAAGCAACAGTTAGAACTGGACATGGAACAACAGACTGGTTCCAAATAGGAAAAGGAGTACGTCAAGGCTGTATATTGTCACCCTGCTTATTTAACTTATATGCAGAGTACAACATGAGAAATGCTGGACTGGAAGAAGCACAAGCTGGAATCAAGATTGTTGGGAGAAATATCAATAACCTCAAATATGCAGATGACACCACCCTTATAGCAGAAAGTGAAGAAGAACTAAAGAACCTCTTGATGAAAGTGAAAGAGGAGAGTGAAAAAGTTGGCTTAAATCTCAACATTCAGAAAACTAAGATCATGGCATCCAGTCCCATCACTTCATGGCAAATAGACGGGGAAACAGTGTCAGACTTTATTTTGGGAGGCTTCAAAATCACTGCAGATGGTGACTGTAGCCACGAAATTAAAAGACGCTTACTCCTTGGAAGGAAAGTTATGACCAACCTAGATAGTATATTCAAAAGCAGAGACATTACTTTGCCATCAAAGTCTAGTCAAGGCTATGGTTTTTCCAGTGGTCATGTATGGATGTGAGAGTTGGACTATGAAGAAAGCTGAGCACTGAAGAATTGATGCTTTTGAACTGTGGTGTTGGAGAAGACTCCTGAAAGTCCCTTGGACTGCAAGGAGATCCAACCAGTCCAACCCAAAGGAGATCAGTCCTGGTTGTTCATTGGAAAGACAGATGTTGAAGCTGAAACTCCAGTAGTTTGGCTACCTGATTCAAAGAGCTGACTCATCTGAAAAGTTCCCAGTGCTGGGAAAGATTGAGGGCAGGAGGAGAAGGGGACAACAGAGGATGAGATGATTAGATGGCATCACAGACTCAGTGGAGCTGGTGATGGACAGGGTGGCCTGGCATGCTGCAGATCGTGGGGTCACAGAGGCAGACATGACTGAGCAACCGAACTGAACTTATAGCATCTACATCCTAGGATTGTCATGAAGAGCAAGTGAGTTAATATTTATATGGTCTTTAGATTAGTGCTTGGCCCTTAGTAAATGTTTTAAAAGGTTATGGTAAATAAAAGTCAATATCACGAGCTCCTTCTCCTTTCAATATGTATCAAGATAAACCATAATTTATTCCAGATAATACCTTCTTTTCTATGGATGACATGACCTTTCTCTGGGGGAAAGAGACCATCTGTCTGAAGTAGCCTTGCTTTCTATGAAAAAAGGTCTGCTAGGATTATATTCCAGTCAAACAGCTCCATGTTCCCTTCCCACCACTGAGTGAATGGCATGCATTTTCCTAAGATACGGGCCATGGTGAAGTCCATCATCACCTTCTCGTAGGAAATATATAATCATCCAAAGGTAAGAGGTGGCCTCATTGTATGGGAATAGAGATTCCAGGATAACAAATCCTTACACTATAGTCCTATTTTTTTTTTCTATCACTCTTCTCTTAAATTCAACACTGAAATTAATGACATTAATTGTTTTTTTTTTTGTCTAATCTCAAATTATAAAATTGATCATTTTAAATCTTCTGTTTTTCCTATTGGTCTCCACAAAAGTTAGCAAATAACCTTCCTTCTCTAGAAGGAAATTCTTGTAAAAAATCTTTCTTAAAAATTTCACTTAGGCATCCCCATTATCCCCAGACTGACAGACTTCTACAAAACTAATTCCCCGTGGTCTTATCAGAGGTCTGTACTGAAGCAGCAACCACATGGAAACTGTTTATAAGCTGTATAAGGCAAGTAAATGCCAAGAAGCAAAATTGGCTGCCTTTAAGATTTTATACAGATATTCCAAGTCCCAGAGCTATTTCTTTTCCAAAATTTTAATAATTAGTCATTCTCTTAAGCTTCGACCCCAGAAAAAAAGAAAAAGAAGAAAGAACAAAAGCTCCCTTCGGAGGACGTTTTTCAGGACTGTATTATCCTCCTTTGTCAGGCGGCCTAATAAGCTCCCCACTGAGAGGGTCAGGAGCCACAGCCACACACACCCCAGGCCCACTGCAGATAAAAACTCAGCTGACACACTTGCAGTTCCTGACCTGCAAGTTCACACTCCCCGTGTGTCCAGACGGCCATTTTCTTGAGTGCAGGCTGACAATCCTGTCAAACGAGGCTGACCACCAGCCTCATTTTCAATTGTGCGTAAAATCAGGATTTGAAGCCAGGTTTCTGAAGATCAGGCACGATGACATGAACTTGGTCCCCTAATAGATCACCGTGGGCAAGAGACCAAATGCTCTATGATGCTGCTGGCAAGATGAATTCTGTTTCAGCCTCACTCATCCCCTTTCGCCTCAGCTTAAAACTTTCAAAGAAGTTTAATCAGAGTTTTCAAAACTCCATGTTTATCCTTTGTTTAAAAGCAATTTTTTTTTTGTTCCTTTGGGAAATCATCTTACAGATGGCCTCAGGAGGAAAATTATACATTTGATATTTATTCTGAGGGCTGTGGGTTCTCACAGGAGCAGAGTTTACAGCAAAAATCTTTTGTGGATTTAGGAATTCTGAGTGAAGAAAGAACAAAAATTACACATCAAGCCACTTTTGAAAGAGCAAAAATTATATATCAAGTCATTTTGAAGTATTTTTAACATTTTCTGTCCAGAAATGCTGAAAGTAAATAATAATGCCTGAAAATTACAATTTACTTTCTGAATTTGGCTTCACTGGAGCAGGTAATACTTAAGAAAGCATTGCCAGTAAATATTGAAACATCACAGAAATATTGATGTCTTACTCTGTGCTCTTCTTAGCAATTTTTAAATGGGCCAAATGGTATAAATTCACCATTAAACCTGTAAAGTACAAATATTTCTTTCTGATCCTTAAAGCAGAGATGTGTACTCACAAAGAAAAATCAATTTGTCAACCTTGTGTGTACATGACATTTTTCATTTTCCCACTCGCTGAGAAGAAATACAGACAATGTAACCACTGAATGAAGTGACATTTAGAGAATTGTGATTTTTCTCATTACTGCCTTAGTCATTCTTAAAATTTTTATTTTAAATATTACATGAATAATCATTTCCTACATATTTGAAATCCAACCAGCAAAATTCCTTGCAAGGAAGCAAAATTTTCACCTTCTCAAATCACCCATTTATGCTTATTGTCAAAATGATACATGTAATGGCATCAAAAAGGCTGAACAAGTAGAAAACTCCGGCTCTTTGGGTGATATTTTACAAATGTATCCAAGTGTTCACTTGTCCTAAAGTTACTTTTTGTTAACCTTAAACTTATTCTTTCTGGATCTAGCCCATCCTTAGTTTCATGACCACGTGATTCTAACTGCTGAACTAGAAGAAGCTAATTTAGAGTTGCACGTGGCTCAGTGGGTAAAGACTCTGCCTGTATTGCAGGAGATGCAGGAGACACAGGTTCAATCCCTGGGTCAGGAAGATCCCTGGAGTGGGGCATAGCAACCCATTCCAGTATTCTTGGCTGGAAAATCCCATGCACAGAGGGCCTAGACAGACCCTACTGTCTGTAGGGTCATAAAGAGTCAGACACAACCAAAGCAACAGAGCATATGTGCACACCCATCATCCCATCATAAAAGCAGCACGTTTACCCTTGAAAGAGGTGGCTGATCCTTGATGGTATTGCCATCTATATTTAGAGTATTCTTAGTCATATCTTGCAATGTGAAAAATGATCTGGGGAGAACCCTGCTGTTTTGCCCACTGAGCACCTTTTCCTGAAGTACCTTCATTTTCCTGAATAAACCCATTTCTCAGCTTCCCTGATGTGGGCAACAACAGACACCCCAGCTATCCAGCTTCAAATGAAGGTCTTGTTCAAATCAGGCCTATCTAACACCCATGCCAGACCCAGATAATCCTTTCATTTGTTTCTTTAAAAAGAGTGCTGCAGGATTTGGCATCTTATTCCATTTTCTAGTTGAAAAAACAGACTCAGAAAGGTCGGAAGAGTTAGGTTCCCTTAGTTATCAAGAATTTGTGTCTAAGTTGTAAAACACATGTAAATCAGTAAAGTTAGAATACACTGTCTCTCACCATATACAAAAATAAACTCAAAATGGCTTAAAGACTTAAGACATGACAGCATAAAACTTCTAGAAGAGAACATAGGCAAGACATTATCTAACATAATCATATCAATGTTTTCTCAGGTCAGTCACCCAAGACAATAGAAATAAAAACAAAAATAAACAAATTAAACCTAACCAAACTTACAAGTTTTTGCACAGCAAAAGAAACCACAAATGAAGCAAATAAATTAATTAAATGACCTAAGGAATAGGAGAAAATATTTGCAAACAATGTGATTGGCAATGGTTTAATTTCCAAAATATGCAAATAGCTCATACAACTCAACAACAACAACAACAAAACCCAACCCAAAAATGGGAAGAAGACCTAAATAGATATTCCTCCAAAGAAGAAATACAGATAACCAATTAAATTAAAAGATACTTGCTCTTGGAAAGAAAGCTTTGACAAACCTAGGCAGCATATTAAAAAGCAAAGATATTACTTTGCAGACAAAGATCCTATTTGTATAATCAGAGCTATAGTTTTTGCAGTAGTCATGTATAGACTTGAGAGTTGGACCGTAAAGAAGGATGAGCACTGACGAATTGATGCTTTTGACTGTGGTGTTGCAGAAGACTCTTGAAAGTCCCTTAGACTACAAGGAGATCAAACCAGTCCATCCTAAAGGAAAGAAGTCCTGAATATTCATTGGAAGGACGGATACTGAAGCTGAAACTCCAGTATTTTGTCCATCTGATGTGATGAGCTGATTCCTTAGAAAATACCTTGATGCTGGGAAAGATTGAAGGCAAAAGGAGAAGGGGCGGCAGAGGATTTGGTTAAATAGCATCACCAACTCAATGGACATGAGTTTGAGCAAACTCTGGGAGACAGTGAAGGACAGGGAAGCCTGGCTTGCTGCAGTCCAGGGGGTCACAAGGATTCGGACATGACTCAGTGACTGAACAAAAACAGCAAGACACAGTGATGGCACTGAGAGAAGAGTATCATATGATAAGCCAAACTGGAAAAGAATATTTCAAAAAGAATGTGTGTGTGTATATATATATATAAAACACATATATATGTATATATGTATTATATTTTTTTTACACACACACACATTTTTTTTACACACACACACATATATATAAAATATATGTATGTGGCTTCCCAGGTGGCACTAGTGGTAAAGAACCCACCTGCCAATGCAGGAGACATAAGAGACCCAGGTTCAATCCCTGGGTTGGGAAGATCCCCTAGAGGAGGGCATGACAACCCACTCCAGCATTCTTGCCTGGAGAATCCCACGGACAGAGGAGCCTGGTGGGCTATAGTCCTTAGGGTCACAAAGAGTCAGACACGACTGAAGCAACTGAGCATGCACACGTGCATATATATGCATAACTGAATCACTTTACTATACAGCAGTATTAATACAACATTATAAATCAACTATACTTCAATTTGGAAAAAAATAATTTGTGTCTAATTGATCTGCCCCTAAGACTTGGATTCCATAAGGAGTTACCTTGCTGCTGCTTCAGACCACAAGGAAAATATAATGGTGAGGGTTTGAAGCTTGTATTCAAATCCCACCTCCACCCCTTCCCAGTTTGGAAAAGCGAAGTAAGGCTAGAGATGAACAAGGCCCAAAAGACATTTGGTTGTAAATATTAAGAGAGTATGTAAAAAGCACTTAGCACAGTGCTTCCTGTGTAGCGAAGTGTTCAATAGGAAAGGGGCTATCAGAGCATGGCAAGTCCCAAGCTAATTTAAGATACTCCACATCATACTGCCTTCAAAACATCTGTAGAGTTAAGATGCAATAGTCTCAGCTAGATTTTTCATCAACCAGGGCTTTAATAATCTGAATTAATAAAAGCACCTTTCATTAAAAGTTACTACAGCCAGGCACCTTGATGAACACTTTCTACACAACGTCTTCACTGATTCTCACAATCATGCAATGAGCTAGAAATTAAACCTGTCTTATAGCTGACAAGCCAAGGACTTGGAGCGGTTCTGTGTGCGGCCAGCTAGTTATATGGAGGAGTGGAGTACAGACCCAGGCTTTTACTAGAGTCTGTGAACTACCCTTTGATTATCTCCATAGCAGGATATGTAGCCACCTGTGTAAATGTGCCTGATCTATTTTTCCTTTGCTACATTAAAAAGGTGGAAGGCAAGCATTTCTACTCACTTCCTAGAAAATGTGACAACTGAGACTTCCCTGCCTTCCAAGAAAGGGAGGAGGCACAGAAACAGCAGCCTCAAGCCCCAAAATCAGCCTCACCAATGACAGGCTGAGGGCCTGGTTGAAAGGCAGAAGCAGAAGTCTTGAAGAACATCACTGGGACGCACCCCACTTCCTCTGCTGACAAGCTTTGTGACCTTTGATAAGGGCCTTAACTCTATGCTACTCAACAGCTGCCTCAGTTTTCCCTTCTGTAAAATGGAGGTAATATTAGCATGTACCTTGTAGGGTTCTGAGGATGAACTGTTAAGCCACTAAAGAGTGTCTGGCCCAGAGTATATGCTTAGTAAGTGTGCGCTATTATTTATACAATATTTGCCAGCTTTGCAGTGGGCAGAGCTATGTCACTATGAGACACACACGCTATGCGTGCACCAGCAGGTTCTCCTGTTGGGGCTCAGAGATAGCTCATTTCTGAAGAAGGAGGACATTTTCCCTCTACTCTTCCAGGTTCTTGGCTGAGAACTCCCATGACAGAAGATTAGCAGGAGAAATGCAAACATATATTTAATACCATGTATACGTCTTGTACACTTGGGAGATATTCAGGAAAACTGAGCAACTCTCCAAAATGACCAAAGACACCACCAGGCCACCGTCTATGGCTTTTCCAGGTAAGAATGCTGACGTAGATGGCCATTTCCTTCCCCGAGGGATCTTCCTGACCCAGGGATTGAACCTGTGTCTCCTGCATTGCAGCTGAAGTCACTAAACTCATTTAAGCCCACACAGCAGAAGGAGACATTATGGAGGTCCTTTTTCATCATGAAATGAGCATACATGTGGCATTGACAGAAGTGAAGGAGATAAAATCACTGAGAATAAGAGAGAAAAAGCACCAGCATAAAAAATAATCAGATTTTACATATTAGTGGATAGAGACCAGCCATCTGTTACCACACCCGCCCTGTGCCAACCCGAGGAAGGTCACAAGGAAAACCGCCGGAAGGGCCTCCTGATATAAAGATCAGTGCATCGGAAACAGAGGCTCATGAAGGGCCAGTTACATTGCAACACCTCACTCCTCAGCAGGAGAGGTAATTTCTCACACCAATCAGTCCACTGCTAGAAGGGCTGAGGGGGAAAGAAACCCTGCTGCACACTTTCCTGTCTTTCCCCAGATTCTAAATTTTCACACAGAAATCATTTGGAAGCACATTCATCTCTGAGATTCCGTGAATTCTCCCTCCCACCTCCCTTTGTTCCTTCAGTCCTGGGGGGACGCTCCAGGTAGACGGGAAACGGGGCCCGGAAGCGTGGCAGCCTATGTGGGTCCCGTTTCAGGAGGATGAGCGGTCCTCAGTCTGCTCCCATTGAACTTACACGTTCTACCGTGGGACAAAAATTTAAAGAGTCCTGGCTTCTTTGGAGTTCGCTGCTCTCAGCACAGCCCTCTGGACACAGAGCCTGTAAATGACTTAGTGGTATCCTCTGTGCTCTGAGTGTATAATTTCAGCAATCAGGGCTAGCTAGTGGTATTTTCATATCGTGGTTTTTTAGGCAGGATTCTTTGTTCCCAGCCAGTAATATCAATCCCGATCTTAGTTACGTCTCAAGAATCTATCTCAACGGTCACATGCTGGTTAAATAGAGTGGATATAATATATGAATATCACTTTCTAATTAGTTCCCTTTTGTCCTCTTGAGTATAAAATATCATTGAAAGTATCCTTAAAGAAATAAATGGGAGATATGTGTGTAGTCCATATAAATATCTTTAGGTAGCTAGGTTTCACCCAAATGAATCCAGACACAGAAAATGTATCTGCCTTATCTAAAGAACAACCACTCTTTTCCTCTCTTATTGAAATGGGATTGCAGGCTAGGGAAGTCAGGGACGACTGACGTAGAGAATTTGGGGTTCAAACTGATACCAAGAGCACAAACGTGCCCAGAGCTGCCTCTAACCAGTACGACAAATGTGGACACATCCTATGCCTGCCCAGCCCTGAGCAGAGGCGGTCCTGTGAATTTCAGATCACACAGCGTCGTCAGTTAGCACTGTATGTTCCACAAACAGCACAGTCAGGAGGGCTGCAGCCTCCGTGTGCCCCGGGCACATCCTGCAGCAGAAGGAACCTGCGCTGGCAACAGGAACCATCCCACAGGTGTCTTCAAAAAGGTGGCCTCTCCCCTGTCCTTCTGATTATGCAAGTGGAAGTGGAAGTTTCTCCCGGATGTGGCATAAAATCAAGGAAAAAATTACCACCATATCTCTTGCCAACATCGTCTCCTGGATGGCGTGATATTTTGAAGGCAGCGGGAATGATCGCCTGGCTCTTTGTATCTGGAGCAAAGCAGTTTCTTCTCCCCTGTGGGATTCATGCTTTGGGATCCCTAGTGCTGCCGTTAGAAGTACTAGCGCACCAAACAGCCCAGCACGCAAGCAGCTCATGTAGGAATGGCTTTAGCTTGCATCCTGAATTGAATGATCGTGTTCTGTAAATACATGGGATACATTTTGCCTTTCCAAATAAAATTCTAACACGTTACCTCTCATAAATGAAATAAACAGAAATGTCATAATCAAGAAAGAAGTGAGAAGCCACCCAAATAATTTCTTCTGAATCATCTCTCTATCTGCTCCTTTTCTCTTTTCCCCACCTTCCCAGAGTCTGTTATTGCCCATGAGGAAACATGAATGCTGAAGCAAAAAGAAAAGGAAAACAGAAACATGT
Organism: Madoqua kirkii; assembly: GCA_006408675.1. NCBI lineage: Eukaryota > Metazoa > Chordata > Mammalia > Artiodactyla > Bovidae > Madoqua > Madoqua kirkii. The sequence goes on from SJYC01019575.1 coordinate 25,033, forward strand.
ATTTATGTAAACTTGTATTGATTCAACTAGGAAGAGACCCCACAGCTTTCAAGGTCTGAGTCACAAATCATTATGATCAGAAATGCTGATGTGCTAGGAATACACAAGGACTTTTGTTGGTTACCATGGCTCAGGCCTGTTACAGAGCTAAAGTTGAGCTGACAAACATTAAATATAGTTTTGAGCCTCCATTTATCAGGCGATATTTTGGGAAGAGGAGAACACGGTGGCCGGCCACGAGCCCAGGCTTGTGTATTCTGCTCCCCCTGTGATCACAGACAGATCCTCATTCGGGAAAATCAGAGGGAGGTCACATCACCTTTCCAGACATGAGAAAACTTTGTTCTTTCCCAGATGACCCAAAATGTTCTAATTATTGGTTATTCCCTCTGGTTGGTGATGCAGCCAGCAGGCACGCAGTGTGCAGTGAACCCGCACGCACACAGCTGTTATCTTTGACTTGTGGCCAAAGCAAAAACTGGAACTGAATTTACCCAGACAAGTGTAAAGGCTTCTGCTTAAAGCAGCTATTTTCTAAGCTAGATAAACAGCTTTGAAATGGAGAAGAAATGAATTCTTTTCTAGAACATCTGAATCAAAGTGAGGTCAAGTCTTGAAGACAAGATGTTAACACAGATTACCCACACAAGCTGCACAAGTCTCCAGGAGAAGAATCAACCTGCTTCCATGCCTCCAGGCTGCCTGTGCTTCTACCTGTTTCATCGACTTGCTTTTTGTGTTTGGAAACAACCTTCTGCATTCGAGAATGCGAGCTATATTGAGTTAGCTAGCACATGCCATAAAACAGCAAAGGACAGCAAACCATTGTGCTGGAAGCTTCCATGAGCCGGCAGGGGCATAGGCAAGTTGGCCTCTTTTTCCAGTAGCCCAAGAGTCCTTGTCTGGCAGTCCAAGGGCAGGAAGAAACACAGGAGTTTCACTCTGGGCTTGAGTCAGTGATTCTGCCCTGTGAATTTCCACCAAGAGATGACATTAACAAATACCTCGCTTTTTATAGTAAGCAAAGGGACTGGTAAGAAATAGCTGCTGGGAGAAGCGGGGAAAAATCACCCTCCCTGTTCCTTATACAAACTCCTTGTGCCTGTGCTAATCTGGCAATCCATCTTGCAATCATCAAGCAGAGCCGAGCAAGGCAGCAATTCGCACGGCAACGGTGCTCCTCAGAGCTTTTCATAGCGTGATGCCTATCGCGCCTGCTTATATTGGAGCAGCAGGTGGGTATAAAATAGCAGATTCCGATCCTACAGAAGCAGCGTCCCAGGGTAGAAGAGGAGATGATTTTTTTTTCCAGTAGAGCAAATATGCATATCAATGTACCTGAATGGAGAGCAGGGTCCTGGTGAGCTGTCATCAGCAGCAAATTCATCTGTACTTCCATCTCAAGTGGTCTATTTTGGCAATAACAAGGCTCATGTAGCAAGGATTTGAAAAGCCTACTTCTCTTGATCCCAACGGGGTTGCAGACCATGTCTGCCGTGCAGACAGCCCTCCACCTACTCTCAGCCTTCATGCGTTCCCCAGTTCCCTCTCTAAAATGGCACCAGTTTTCAAGGCCTTTCAGCACACCGCGGCCCGATGTAGTAAGGCACAACCAGGCACTGTGGCCTGTTCCAAATGTTCTATCGTGAAGGCAGTCAGCTGCATAATTGGTGTTGACTTCATAGCCAGTGGGCAGGGACAGTTATCAGAAGTCCATTGAACAAATGGATGGGATGTTTCAAACCTATGAGCATCAAACTTCTCCAAAAATAACAAGAAGTGACAGCTGAAGTCATGCTTAACAGAACTGGTTTTAAAATGTGAAACGGGTTTTAAAAGCAGCCCTGCCTTCTCATTGGGTGTGAATGAGGCTTAGTGTGAAATATCACAGGAGGGGAAATCCCTGTCAAGGCCAAGACTCCTGCTTTGTTCTCTGCATTTGACAAGTAGATATCTCTAGATGACACTTGAAAGGACGACAGCCTGTGGGCGGCAGATGGGTGGGTGGCCGAGGCTGTGTGAAACAGCTCCAAGAAAGCCTTCCTGCCAACCTCACAAGCAGCGCATTAAGACCTCTCCTTGTAACAGTCCAGATCTGTTGCTTCTCTGCTAATTTGTTCATCCGAAGTCAGCAAGGGAAATTGTGCCTTCATCTTCCTGGGACTGCTGGTTGGTTGTCTGGTTCCTTCACCCTCCTACTCAGCTCGTGGCTTCCTTAGAATTTTCCAACAATCAAGTCAGCAAACGTGTTCTGTGAAAGGGCAGGTGGCAAATAGGTTAAAAGTTAGCAGGCTGTACTGTGTCTATCCTGGAGAAGGAAATGGCAACCCACTCCAGTATTCTTACCTGGAAAATTCCATGGGCAAAAACAGCCTGGTGGGCTACAGTTCATGGGGTTGCAAAGAGTCAGACACGACTTGGCAAGTGAGCACCCACAGTCTCTATCACAGCTACTTATTCCGCCATTGTAGCAGGAAGCCAGTTACAACACAGACTAGACACAAATGAGTGAGTGTGGCTGGTTTACAATAAAACTTTATTTATAAAAATAATTTGGAATATACTTGTGTATACATGTAGCTGACTCACACTGCTCTAGAGCAGAGACTAGCACAGCTTTGGAAGCAATTACACTCCAATAAAAAAAAAAAAAAAGATTGAGGGGGCCAGATTTAGCCCCCAGCCATAGTTTGCAGACCACCTTCTCTAAGACACTGTTATCATAAACAAAACTGACCCTAGGAAATATCATGAATTTTCCGTTTCTCACCCATATTTCGGTAACCTGTGATAGATTGTTAAGAGTTAATTCCCCGTACCCCCATCTGTTCAAGCCTCCCACTAGCCTTGTTTCTGAGCAGTCTGCTGCCATATTGACTGTTGCAAGTTGAATTGTCTCTTTTCCAAACCTCAATACCTAGAATGTAATCATATTGGGAGATCAGGCCTCTAGAGGTGACTGAGTTAAAGTGATTATGTTAAGGTGGTGCCCTGATCCAAACTGATTGGTTTCTTCGTCTGAAGAAAGGACCCCAGGGGAGCACAGGCAGAGAAAAGACCAAGTGAAGAGGCCACCTGCAAGCCAAGGAGAGAGGCCTCAGAAGAGACCCAGCCTGCCAGCACCTTGACCTTGAAGGAGCAGGCTCCCAAACTGTGAGAACATACATTTCTGTCTTGAAAGCATCCAGTCTGTGGTGCTTTGTGGAAGCAACCTGAGCAGACTAATATGCTGACTCTGGGCCAAGCATGTGACTCCCTCAGGCCAGTGAGACCGGAAAAATACGACATAAGCAGAGGCTGAAAAAGTGGCTCTTGCTGCTCTCAAGACCTCTGCCAGTGACCCTGTGAGCCCGTCTGCATTAATCTGCTGGATGGTCAGAAACACATGGCCAGTCCCATCATCACCCCAGCAAGCAAGTCAACCCCAGAGGCAGCCACCTCGTTGACCAGCAGCTGCCCGGCAGTGCAGGAGGATGCAGCTGACCTCAGCAGGAGGACCAAGGAGCTGACCCTGCTAACCACTGACCCACAGGCAACTATTGGGGTGTGCAGCCACTAGGTTTGGGGGTAGTTTGTTACACAGACCAGATACCTGCTCTGTCATCAGCACCTTCCATGTCTTCTCTACCCCCATCACTCAGACTGACCCCCTTGCTTCTGGCTACCTGGGCTGCTGCAAAGTTGCACTTCCCTCTCCCTCCACAAGCCCCAGTGGTTCAGTCCATGCTCATCCAGCCAGGACCCAGCTCTCCACTCACTGGCTGGACTCATTTCCTATTGCTGAGATGACAACAACAAATGACCACACACTTAGAAGCTCACAGCCACACACTTTTATTATCAGTGTGGGCTGAAGCTTGACACGGGGCTCCAGATTCAACCAAGGTGTCAGCAGAGCTGTGCTCATTTATCGGTGCCTCCAGGGAAGACCATTTCCCAGCTCATTCAGACTACTGGCAGAATTCGGTTCCTCACTGCTATAGGAATGACATCCTTGTGGCCTTGCTGACTGTCATCTAAGGGCCATTCCCAGCTTCTAGAGGCCACCCACATGTCTTAGCTCCTGGCTCCCTTCCTCCATCATCAAAGCCAGCAAGATGGATTGAAGCCCTCTCAGAGTTAGACTCCACCCTGCATTTCCATCACATTTCTCTGAAAAATTTCCCACTGGAAATTTTTTCCCAGCTGAAATTTCCCCAGCTGAAAACTTTCCACTCTTGAATGTCCATGGGATGAGATTGGATCCAGCCTGATAATTCGAGAAGGACATGGCAACCCACTTCAGTATTCTTGTCTGGAGAATCCCATGGACAGAGGAGCCTGGCAGGCTACAGTCCATAGAGTGGCAGTCGGACATGAATGAAGTGATTTAGCTCATGTGCACCCAGATCATCCAGGATAATCTCCCATCGCCATAATTTTTATTGCATGTGCAATCAATCAATCACATCTGATTGTCCTAATCAAGATGGAGGAGGAGAAGGACATGCACTCATCTTCTCCTGTGAGAACTCCAAAATTACAACTCACTGCTGAACAACCATCGACAGGAGAATGTTGAATTCCACCAAAAAAAGATATCCACATATAAGGGCAAAGGAGAATCCCCAGCAAGATGATAGGAGGGGTGAAATCACATTTAGAATCAAACCCCATACCTGCAAGAGATGTTCAGAAGGCTCAAACAAAACCTTGTGCACAACAGGAGACCCCACAGAGACTGAGACAGACCAGCCTTTGAGTGTTTGAGTGTCTCCTGTGGAGGTACAGGTCAGCAGTGACCTGCCACAGGGGCAGCAACACTGGGTGCTGCAATCATGGGTGTGGCATAAGCCCTCTTGGAGGAGGTCACCATTAACCCACCATGGACCAGGAGAAACCACCTCACACCCAAGGTCAGGGGCAGTGGCCCTGAGGAGCCACCCTGCACTCGAGGCCAGGGACAGCATCCGGGAGGAGCAACCCAAGGAGCCCTGACTGCCCGGGCATAGGAGGGCCTAAAGGAGCTATCCCACATTGAAGGTCAGGAAGGGCGGTGGTAAGGAAATATCCTTCTTCCAGGTAAGGATCAACGGCTGTGCTTTCCTCGAGCAGCCGTGAAGAGATACCGCACGTCCAAGATAAGAGAAATCCAAGAAGGTCGGTGTTGCAAGAGGGTATAAGAGGGCAGACACACTGAAACCATACTCACAGAAAACTAGTCAATCTAATCACACTAGGACCACAGCCTCATCTAACTCAGTGACCCAACCCAAGCC